>JABUQX010111688.1:0-17500 GCA_015478945.1 Trachelipus rathkii | reverse complement strand
CCCTAAATATAATATAATATATATATATATATATATATAATATATATAGATATATATATATATATATATATAAATTATATATTATTTATATAAGAGAAGGGAATAGGAGGAGGGCATGGAGAAGAGGGGAACAAGACAACCATCGACAGGAGAAAATATATATATATAATATATTATAATAATATATAGTATATATATATAATAATATATAAAATATATATATATATATATATATATATATATATAATATATATAATATATATATATATATATATAATATATATATATATAATAATATGCATATATATAATATAATATATATAATATAATATATATATAATATATATATATATAATATATAATATATAATATATTAATATATATATATATTTGTAATATATAGTAAAATAATATATAATATATATATATATCATATATTATATATAATATATATATATAATATATATATATAAATAATATAACATATATATATATTATATATAATATATAATATATATATATATAATACTATACGAGGGTTTGCCTGATATTATCAAATTGAGTCAATTCCTTTCCATTTGCAAAATTTTCAATTTTTAAGACAAGGTAGAAGCGCAAGGAAATCAAGGAATAATAGTGTAGAAGACAGGTATTTGAATTTGGTCTAAAATTCCGTGAACGAGAGGCCACATGACCCGCACGTTGTCTGGTGGAAGGCCAGAAATTTTTGTCTTCGCCAGTGCATGCCATTTCTCCGCCTTTTTGCGCAAACCTAGAGCACACTTTGAATATAGATGATTACTGACTTACTTCTCACCCTCTAAGGGCAATTTCGTCATTGCACGATGCTACGTGGAATCGAAGAAAACCATCAATATATGCCCCATTCGACCGACTCTTCCGCTTTTTTGCGGTCATGCAAATTTGGAACACTATCCACTGCTATGATTGCTGCCTTGTGTCTTGTATATACCGTAAAACCTTATATTGTCGCCTGTAAATTACAATCTAAACCAATTTGGGTCACTTCGACTCGAATCATCAGGTCTTGGGACACTTTCAAGTCGGTGGTTGATATTCTGCTGGATCTGACAAACAATTTGGAATGAATTTGGGTTCACTCGGACCGACTTTTCAAATCTTCAGTTAAATTGACTGAACCGCGTTAGAAACTTACAATTCAAGCTATCAGAACATTTCAGCCTAATTGTAAGGAGCGTCAGAGACTTAAATTCCGCGAAATTTCACAGTGTTTTTGCTGGTTGTTGAAAGTTGGAGGCGCAGACTGCCGGGGTCATCTTCGACGATTCGCGGCCATCTTTGAATCTGCGTGAACCAGATAAAAAGTTAAACATTTGACCTTGTACAGATATTTACCCCTGTAACCACTATTTTATAAAGAAGTTCATAAGTCCTCCGAACCTGATTTCCAGTTTTAAAACAAATTTTACACAAACAAGTTCGTTTTTTCATTCAAGTTTAAGAAAAATCAAAAACCCGCCGGAGAACGACAACATGCCTTCACTCCACCAGGGTGCAACTCTGCGTACTGAGAAAGGTATCGAGCTGATCTTTTCAGCTTTGCAAGTATAAAAGCAAGCTTTCCGTACAAAAGACCGCCCGCCAAATCTAGCCACTTTATTGGAGCAGTGCTCAACCTGTTTTAGAAACCTTTCAATCAGAAGTAGTATATATATATATATATATAATTATATATTATAATATATGATATAATATAATATATATATATATATATATATAATACAAACAGATAGTTTTTTTGGATAACTATTTATATGTATGATAATATTGGCTAGCATTGATTCATAAATATATATATATATATATATATATATAATATATATATATAAATATATATATAATATAATATATATATATATATATTTATATATACAGAATATATTATACTATTCATATATATATATAGGATGGAAAAACATGTTTTTTTGAAAAAATGTTTTTTGAAAAAATATAATGTGAATTTAAGCGTTCAAAAACATCAATTTAATTTTAAAAAAAAAATACATTTTTTTCGCTTTTCTAAAAGAAAAAGACATTTTTTTTTACTTTTCTCAAAAACGTATGAGATATTCTCAATTATATATTAATATATATATATATATATGATAATATATATTTAATAATATATATATATAATATATATATATATTTTAATATATTATATTATATATATTTAATATCTAGATATAATAAAATAGATAATATATATATATATTTATATATAATATATCTCCCGTATCATATATATATATATAATATATGAAGGCATACATCTCATTTTTTATCCCTTGAACTAAAACTAATAAATCTTGGATAAATTAAAAGGGCCGGCTCTAATAAGGGCTTAAGACGAGCCCCATTTTAGCCCCAAAAAGAAAATAGACATTAGATTCTTAATTTTATGCAAATTTTAACCAGATGAAAAGTAAACTGTAACTTTTTCTGACCTTTAAAACGACGTTTTCGAGTGTTTTTCTGTGTCTGTAGTTTTTACTTTCGTATTTCCATTTTTTTTAAATTAATGTTTTCGAAATATTTTGATTCACGTCAGTAGTCAAAGAGCTATATTGCAGGCCGGAAGTAAAACCGGAAGTAAACGATCGACCGTATAGCGTGGGAATTTTCGCCCTTCTATCGACGAAAAAAAACGAAGGTTTTTTTCGAAACAATAAAAATGAATAAATTAATAAATAAATTAATAAATTAATTAATTATTAATTAATTAATTAATTAATTAATTAATTAATTAATTAATTAATTAATTAATAATTAATTATTAATTAATTAATTAATTAATTAATTAATATTAATTAATATTAATAAATAAATAAATAAAAAAATAAATATATTAATAAAAATAAAAAAATAAAATATAATAAAAAAAAAAAAAAAATAAAATAAAATAAAATTAAAAAAAAAAAATATATATATATATATATATTTATTATAACCGTATAACCCCAAAGACTCGCACCGCACCGCTCCGCACCGGGAGGTCACGCACCAGCACCGCACCGCAACGCACCACACACACGCGCGACCGCACCGCACCGGCATATGCACACACTCACTTAGTAACGATCAGAGTGCTCCAAAGTATCTCTTCAAACTTTGACACCCCCATAGGGTGACGTAAGTAGCCATGCCCCCCATAGAGGGGGTGCTAGCCCCCAAACCTTAAATATTGACGTAGAGCTGAAACTTGGATATACACACCTTCCATAAATAAGTAACCACATCATCATATGGAGTTAAATAGCCGTACACACCAAAAAAGGGGGCCGGGCGGGTCTCAGCCCACAAACCTGAAAATATTGACATAGAAACGACGAAATTAGTATACACCCTTCACAAAAGGTACAACACATCATATATGAGAGTAAAACCAGCCACGTACACACCCAAAGGGAGGGACTCCAGCACCAAAAACCTAAATATTGAACTAGAACGACGAAAAACTTAGTATCACCTTTCATATAAGGTACCCACAATCAATATGAGAGGTAAATAGCCGGTACACAACCAAAAAGGTGGCTCCAGCCCCCAACCTTGAAATATGACATAGAACGAACGAAACTGGTATTACACCCTCATTTATAAGGTACCCACATCACATCATGGGTTTAAAATAGCCGTACACCCACAAAGGGGTCCCGGCCCCCAACAACCTGAAATAATAACACTAGAAGACAAACTTTGGTAACAATCTTTCTAAATGTATCCTTAATGCAGAAAAAAAAATTAAAAAAGTAAAATAAAAAAAAAAAATAAAAAAAAAGAAAAAATATTCTTTTTAAGTTTATTAACTATTACAAATTTACGTTATTACATACCCTAAAGCAGTAAATCAGTAAATCAAACTGTCCTCCATACCCTCCTACCCTCTCCATGAGCTATTGATCTATTATCTATGATCTATGGATCTATTGATTCAAGCTCATATTTGATATTAAAATTTGTGTGTTTTTACATACCTTTAAAACAGTAAACAGTAAAAGCATATATCAGTAAAAGCTCAGTAAACATAAAATCCAGTAAATCAGTAACTTCAAAATACCCTCCAGACCACCATCCTACCCTTCATTTTCTATGATCTATTATCTATTGAGTCTATTAATCTAGGATTCAATCATACTTGTATTAAAAGTGTTGCGTTTTACAGCCCTAAAGCAGAAATCAGAATAAATCAAACTTGGTCCTTCCATACCCTCCACCTTCACATCATCATTGATCTATTGAATCTAATTATCGATTGATTCTATCTATTGATTCAAGTTCATATGTTGTAATTAAAATTGTTACGTTATTGTGATCTATAACCCTAAGCAGTAATCAGTAAATCAACTGTCCTCCCCCTCCCACCTTCCTATGATCTATTGATCTAATTGATCTATTGATCTATTGATCTATTGATCTATTGACTATGATTCAAGTCATAATTTTTATTAAAATGGTGTTTTACATACCCTTAGCAGTAAAGCAAGTAAATGCAGTCTAAAGCAGCAAATCAGTAAAACAAGTAAATCAGTAATCAAACACCCTCCGACCACCTCCACCCTCCATAGATCAATATTATCATATTGAATCTATTGACTATTGATCTATTGATAATCAAGTCAGTTTTTTAGTAAAAATTGTAATTTTTAAAGACCCGTTAAAGCGTAAATCAGTAAATCAGTAAGTCAAACAGCCCTCCTCCATACCCTCTTACCCTTCCATGATCTATTGATCTAGCTTGATCTATTGATCTATTGATCATGATTCAAGTCATTTTTTATAACATAACATAAAATGTGTTTTACAGACCCATAAATCAGTAAATCAGAAATCAGTAAAGCGATGGTAATCATTAAAGCGAGTAAAGCAGTAAGATCGAGTAAAGCAGTAAAAGTCACGTAAAATAAACTTCACTCCAGCCACCCTCCTTACCCTTCCGGGGGGATCTATTTGATGCTATTAATCTAATGATCAAGTCACATTTTTATATTAAAAATTCGTTATGTTTTTCATACCATAAAGCAGTAAATCAATAAATCAGATAAATTCAACCACCAACCACCACCACCCTCACCCTTCATAATCTATTGATCTTTTGATCTATAGATCTATTGATTTATTAATATTTTTGTATGACATAACACAAAACTTTTATTCATTGGTTTGATCCTTAAAATCTTTGTTTACTAAATAATATCCTTTGCCATAAGTATCTTAAAAAATTGCATTTACATACCCTAAAGCAGTAAATCGACGTTTAGATAGTCAGTGATAGTCAGAGACCATCCAACCTACCCTCCTGACCCATCATGATCTATTGATCTATTAACTATTGATCTAATTGATTCAGTACAATAGCACCGTATTTGAACTATGATTCAAGTATCATATAATATAAAGTATCTTTTGTATAGACATAACACAAAAACTATTTATTTATCTTGTTTTCTTTAATATTTTGTTTTACCTAAAAAATTATTCTTTTATGTTTAAACTTAAAAAATTGACAGTTATTGCAGAGCATGACCGCAGTAAAATGAGTAAATGCTAATCAAAATCTCATCTCTAACCATCTACAAACCCATGCATCTATGAGACTCTATTGATCTATTCGATCTTATTATATATGATTCAATCTATTTGTATAGCATAACATAAAATAATTTCTCGTATATATATGTCTGTTTTGTAATCATTGTTGCAAGTTTGATGTTATTGTGTTATAAATGATTTTGTTTGTGCTGTGAAAAGTTGTTTTTGTGTTTGTATGATTGTTTTCTTTTTGAGGATGGTGTGTTTTTGTTTTGTTTTGTGTATGTTGTTATTGTTGTTGTTAGTAGTAATTGTATGTGTTTTGGTTGTTGTTGTTATTGCTGTGTGTTGCTGTGTTTTAAAATACAAACGTTCAAGTAAAAAAATGAAATAATGCAACCTTTAAACAATATCTCTAAAAGAATATTAATGTTAATTTATTGATAACATTATATAAATATTGAACAAACAAAAATAATCCTCCTTGCCTAACTGACATTATCTATCTATCTATAAATAACAAAATATAACATTATTCTACCAGACAGAATAACATAACAATCCATCTTTAATAACAACCGCACAATATTATTATTATATTATCTATTATTATATTAATTAATATATATATTATTATATTATAATTATATATTATATATATATTATTAATTATTATTATATTTATTATATTTATTATATTATTTGATTATTATTATTATTCAATATTATTTTAATTAATATTATTATATTATTATATTATTATTAATTTTATATAATATTAATTATTTATATATTATTATATATCTATAATATTATATATGTATTATATATTATTATTATTAATTAATATTATATTATATTATTATTATATATATCCATCATATTATTTCACCAATACCATATAACGCGTATTGATCAAATAGATCAATATATTCAATAGATCAATAGATCATGGATTAACAGACGGTAATGGTAGGAGAGAATTAAGAGTGCGATTTTTGATTAACCTGATTTACTTATTACTGCTATGGGATATGTAAAATCTAAATTTATATTTATAATATCATATAATAATAAAATATAGTAAAACAAAATATTTAAAGAAACAAACATATATATAATAAGTTTTGTTTTATTACTATACACAAAGATACTATATAAAGGATGACTTGGATCAATTAGATCAATAGATTAATAGACACGATTTGGTATATAATGATGGGTGTTTGATTAACTAGAATTACTGATTTACCTGCTTATAGGGTATGTTAAAATAGCAATTTTTTAAGTTGATAAACATAAAAAAGACATAGCTGTAATGAGTAAAGGACTAGACATATTCTAAAAGAAACAACAAAATTACAATAAAAGGGGTGGGGAGTGAGAGAACACTAAAGGATACGTTGCAAAGGGAGATATCTTATACAAAACATGACAATAATCAATAGATCAATAATCACGAATGGTAGGAGGGTAGAGTGGGTGTTGATTAAGCGATTACTGATTTACTGCTTAAGTGTAGTTAGAAAACATTAAACGATTATTTAATAAAAATCATGACATGGATGTCAAAAGCTCACTTGAACTATGATAGATCCGACGGAAGAGTAGGAGGTGGCGAGATGACAAGTTGAATTACTATTTATCTGCTTAACATGATTTTACTGCTTTACTGCGTTACATCATATTTTTTTGATTTACCTATTTACTGATTTACTGATTCACTGCTTTAGGGTATGTATGTAAAACTCCTAAATTAAAATAAAACATTAATGCACATTAGTGACAAACAATAGAATCACAGACACAGAGACAGATCAAATTAAGTCATGGAGGGAAGAGGGTATGGAGACAGTTTGCATTATGATTTACTGATTATCTGCTTTAAAGTGTATGTTAACACATTACAATTTTTATCTAAAAAGACTGAATCAATAAGATCCAATAGAATCAATAGATCTAATAGATCATGAAAGGGTAGGAGGTGGCTGTAGGAGGGTAGTTTATTTACTGATTACTGATTACTATTTACTGCTTTACTAGATGTATACTGATTTACGCTTATAGGGATGTAAACACACCAATTTTAATAAAACAAATGACTTGAATCAATTAGATCAATAGATAGATCAATAGATCAAATAGATCAAAATAGAAATAGATCCATGGAAGGGTAGGAAGGTATGGAGGACAGTTTGATTTAACTGATTTACTGCTTCAGGGTATGCTAAAACGACTAACAATAGTTAATACAAAATAGGACTAATCAATAGACAATAGATCAATAGATCAAATAGATCATAATCATGGAAGGTAGAGAGGGAGAGGAATGATTTGATTTTCTGATTTACTGATTTACTGCTTAGGTATTGTAAAAACTAACAATTTTAAATACAAAATAGAACTGAATCAATAGATATAATAGATCAATAGATCAATAGATCAAATAGAACATGGAAGGGTAGGAGGGTGGCTGGAGGGTAGTTTGAATTACTGCATTTACTGATTTACTGATTTTACTGCTTACTGATATACTGCTTATACTGTTACTGCTTGTAAGGATATTAGAACACACCAATTTTAATACAAAATAATGACTTGAATCAATAGATCAATTAGATCAATAGATCATGGAAGGTTAGGAGGTTGGAGACAGTTTGATTTACTGATTTACTGATTACCTGCTTTAGGTATGTAAAAACGTAAAATCTAACATTTAAAAAATAAAAAAAATATTTTTTTTTATTTTTTTTTATTTTTTAATTTTTTTTCTGCATTGATTAGGATTACATTATAAGAACGATGTATACCAAAGTTTCGTCTTCTATTAATAATTTAGGTTTGGGTGACGAAGACCCCCTGTGTGCTGTACGACTATTTAACCCCAATAATATATGGGTATCTAATATGATGATGTAATAACCAATGCATCAAGTTCTATGTCAATATTTCAGATGGAGCTGAGACCCCCTTGTGTGATACGCTATTTAACTTTTTTTCCCCATATAAATTGGGTTCCTTTATAAGAAGGTATATACCAATTTCGGCTATCTATGTCAATATTTCAGGTTTATGGCTGAGAGACCCCCCATTGGGGATGTTACGCACTATCCTTAACTCCAGTATATGATGTGGATACCTTATATGAATGGGGGTCATACCAAGTTTCGTCTATCAATATATCAACAATATTTCGATGTTTATGGGCTGGAGATCCCCCTTTTGGGCTGAGGATCCCCTTTTGGAGTTCATATATCGAGGATACATCATAAGGAAGATGTATACCAAGTTTCGCCTTCTACTTCAATAATCTCAGGTTTGGTGCTAGCACCTCCCCCTATGGGCGGCATGGCTACGTAACCTCGTCTACGACGAGTTACGTCACCCCCTATGGCGCGTGTCAAAGTTTGAGAGAGATACCTTGTAGCAAACTCTATCCGTTTACTAAGTAGTGTGGTGCCAGGAGCGGTGCACGACAAGCCTTGTGAGCGGCCTTATACGTCATATATAGTAAAATATATAATACAGTATATTAATATATATATATAATATATATAATATATATATATATATATATATATATATATAAAATTATATAAATATATATATAATAATAATATATTTATAATATATCATATATATATATATACTAATATATATATATATATATATATATATATATATAATATATATATATATATTATATATATAATATATATATAACAATATATATATATATATATATAATATATATATAATATATATATAATATATATGTATTAATATATAATATAATAATATGTTATATATATTATAGTTTTTTATATACTATATAATATATATATATACTATATATATATATATATTATAAGATATAAATATATAATATATATATTTATATATAATATATTATATATATATTATATTATAATATATAATATAGATATTTTATATTTTAAATATAATTGTAATTTTTTTATTTTATTATTTTTTTATTATGTATTTCTCTTAGTTATCAGTACAAATGATTCGTCTTCTTTATTATACTAGTACAAATGATTAATTAATAATTAATTAATTAATAATAATTAATAAAAAATTATTTATATTAATTTAATTATAAATTATTTTATTTTCATTGTATTTGAAAAAACCTATCGTTTGTTCGCGATGAAGGGCGAAAATCCACCTCTATAAGCGTCGATCGACTTCGTCTACTATCCGCCCTGCAAATAAGCTCTTTGACTACTCAACGTTCTACCAATGTTTTTGAAATGTTATTCAAACTTAGAACGATCAAAGATGGTCACAAATTTATTATTTATTTGTGACCCCAAATCCTAGCAAATGTCGAACTTCAATTTCCTTTCTTTATTTATATATATGAAAAATTTTGATAAATTTTTTCCTGAATTGTGAGATTAGAGAAGAAAATTTCGGGCCTAAGTATCGGAGAGATACGCATTTACTTATTAGATTATTTTTTTAATATGCAGTATTGTGTTTGATTGTCCATTGGGGAAATTTCAAAACAAAAGTTTTTGGAAATTTAAAAAAAATTTTTTTTGATCAAAAATTATCTAAGAAAAAAGATGTATCTCGCCAGATTATACAAGCCCTGAAAATTTGATTGCCTTAAGAATCGGAATAATTAGAAAAAAAAATATCCCAATATTTCAACTTTTTTAAAAAAATTTTTTTATTTGAAAACTGGATATATTGAATAATACCCTTATTTATAATAAAATAATACTTTTTTTACTATCCTGATTAACATCAAATTTCAGGGCATATATTAGATCTGGCGAGATACATCTTCTTACCAGTTTTTTGAAAAATAGTAAGCCGGTAAATCATTATCTTAATGTTTATCATTTTCAGTTTTTTTCCTTTAAAAATGAAAAGTTGGATTTTTTTCTACATATCGATCACATATCAAAATTTTCAGGGCACGAATATATATAGATTTTACTCTTTCTGATATGCTAAAAAAAATTTTGTTTTTAAAATTATGCCTAAAAGACAATCCAAAAGTACTGCATATTAAAAAAATAAATCTAAATAATAAATGTGCTCTCCCACGAAATCCATAAGCTCTTAAATTTCATCCTGACGCCTTACACGAAAAATAATCGCAAGCTTTCATTTTCAAACCAAAGAATTAGAGGTTTGAAATTCACAAATTGCTGGAATCAGGAGATCGGGTTCTGGGTCTGCGTTCTGAGATCTGCGGTTGGTCTAGGAGGTTTAGTTTGAGCGTTTGCGGGTTTGGGTCTGAGGTCTGGGTCTGGTACTGGGATCGTAGGATCTGGGGTCTGGTTGGGCGTCGGATTTTTGGTCTGGATTGGGTCTATCGTTTGGACTCTGGCAGGTCTGCGGTCATCGGAATCTAGGGGTCTCACAATGTTTGCATTTGTAATAATTGGACTAGTATCTATATACTAGTTCATAGTTTTAATCACTATCAGAAAAATTAAGCTAATCAAAGCTGTCAACATGTTTTCAAAATATAAAGGACAAAATGAACATTAAACTACAACACAGAAAGACAGCCAAAACAACAGTTATAGTTTTGAGTCAGAAAAAGCTGCTGTTGCTTTTACTTTGGTCCAAAATGGTTGAAAATTGAAAATTTTAAAGTAACCATTTTAGTTAGGAAGTCTAAGACGGGGATCCTCCATTAAACTCGAATTTGGACCACCTCCCTTATTAGAAATGTGTTTCATTCAAAATCCAAATACTCGAATGCATTTACATATTTTTCCGAAATGACAAAAAAATCGGGTTTTTCGAGGCGCCTAAAACTTAATTCTTGCCAAAATAACACACAATTATTCTATTCCCTTACTTCACACTTCTTTTCTGACAATTTTGAAAATTTTCAAATATCAACAACTTTCTCCTCCTCATCTCTCCTCCATCTTTATACTCTATCGCAATAAATTGCAAGTCTTATAATTTGCAATAAGAAATGAATATTTTGCTCAAACAATTTCTCATATGTAATTCAAAATTCTAACGGCTCCAGAAGCTATTCCTTCTCTCTTCACCTTTCAAAACAGTCTATAATATTTCTCACTCTCTGAGCAGTACATTAATTAGAAGCGAGAGATGACCTGATAGTTAATCCTCTCCTGTCCTCAAAACTTGTTCTTCTGACAGCTTTACCCTAGACCTATGGAATTGTACCTCACTGACCTATCAAAACTTATCCTTTGCCTCTGCTAATAAAGTGCATATCATCCAGATTATGTGAAGAAGTGGAACCAGGTAATAATCAACTTCGTCTTATCGCTTTAACCTTTGTTCTTCCTAAAGTTTTAAACATTTATTTTTGAACAACAATGAAATATCTTAAAATCTTCTAATCAATTCTACTCGACTTGCCATATGCTTCCATCTGATAAGACCCGCTAGACGGATCTCTTTACCTTATCTCCAACTCATTAGGTCATCTGCAATCCGCCTTTTCAGAATCTCTTCTCTGGAGCTAACAAATCGAAGCTCTCAATAAAACTCTGGCACAAAAAACTTATAATTCATCCGTTCAGTCGACCTATGACTCTATGTAATAGCCAACCCTATTTTTAAATCTATCCTTAAGGTGTTCCTATAGATTCTTTATACTCAACTCTTTTTCATTTTGCACCATGCGAATCTCTCTGCTCACCTCTGTCTCCTCTCCAGCTCTATGAACTACACAATGAAAGACGACTCATTCAGCAGAGAAATTAATGTGCTAGAGGGTTAGCCTTGAAACCAACAATACCTTCTCAACTTATAACGTGTGTTAAAGAAACATGTTGTTTTAAATTTAATGCCTCAAAAACTCGCTTCTTCATCTATCTACGCGCAAACATATGTCTTAAAACACATCTCTTAACCTTCTTCTGACCTTGAGATTCTAATATTTTCTTTATCTATAACTTTTAATAGAAGGAACACCTTTTCTTTCTAACACGTTCTAAAATGAAAGTAGATCCAAATCCGCTTCGGAAACTTCTCGACCACCCCAGTGCGTAGCTCTGCATAGGTCGTTAGTCTGCCCCTCGTATAGAAGTAGGAATCCCACATATCTGTGGGTACCACACAGACTTGCTACTCCTTGATAAAGTGATGTCCTGTCTTGTCGACTCCTTAACTACTCCTACTCCCACTAAACCCTCTTACAATCTTTAATCCTGCGAAACTCTTGCATACTACTCCTTATTTATTGTATTATAAATATTAGTTAATTAATATGCTCCTTCAGAAAGATCTTAGCAAATTGTGATTCCGGACAGTCTCATTCATCTCTCTTCCACATACTCTGACCCTGCTAATGCTAGCTCAATCTTACAGTATTCCACTATAAAGAGTTCTGAATCTCCAATATCATATTTATTTCACTACCTCCATTATGCAAATTTCAAGCACACAATGGAGAGCATGATTCAGGATAACTTGCCCTGGTTTCACAATTATTTCAAAGACCAAATTTTGTGTCGTGTTAAATTGGTTAATGAGCAAAATATATATATATATATATATATATATATAATATATATATATATATATAAATAATAAATGAAGAGATATAGAGTAACATACGATATAATATATATATATACCATAATTATATAGAAAAAGAGAAGTCGCTCCATCAGCGAGTCTATCTGGAGCATCACAGAGAAAACTTGACAGGATAAGCAAATAGAAAGAGAGGAAACCCAAATGAGGGGAGCTTAGAGAATAGTGAACGCAATATCCATACCCGGTACAAAAAGCTTTGGATTGTCAGAGCGCCATCACACAGGACTCCCCATAAGTCCATAAGGGCAGAAGATCATAAATCAGTAAGATAAGTATGCACCAGTTGACCTCGGCAATAGATAGTCATTTCTATTAATTTGAAACTAGGGATAAGCATCCAATTCATCCAGAAATGAGAGTAAAAAAGTTTCCCAAAATTTTGGATAGGGATATTTTACAAACGTGAGAGTATATGGCGATAGATCTAGGAAGATCAGAAGCGGCTACCCTTTATTTAGTATATCAGATTGAAAAAGTTCCTATTCATACTAAGTATATGAATTAGCATTAAGATATAGAAGTAGACTGACCGAGACGAAGCGACAGCTCAAGAAGACAACATTCCCTCAAAATCACCGGAAGAATGCACATCTGGCACCACACTTCCTGAACCATCATAGATCTCAGAATCTCATGCAACCAGATCATGCTAATCACAGGAAAGAGACATAATTAATGAGAGAGAGAAGAGTTAGGGGAGAAGATGCCGGGATCTCCAGGTTAGATTAGATGAGAAAACAGGCCTAATAGATTAATTAGCCTTTTCAGATAGGAGAGTTAAGCTACAGACTCCATCAGACGAATAAAGGAGAAAGCAGTGAAAAGCAGAATTTACAAAAAGTCATTAGATATGTTATGCAAGAGTCAGAGGAAATTATTACCAAGATAGGGAGAGCCACGTACGTTGGCGCACTTTTCTTTTATGTGAAAGTAGAACGCTCAGACCTTCGAATAAATCCAACCACGATTCCGAACAGAATGAAAATAAGTAAGGAGTGCATAGAATGAACGAAGTTTTCCATGCCGAAAATCAATGTCATCATCTTCTTAAATAGCACGAGAACTGGCTTCGTCTCGAACCATGGATTGTGAAGAAATTTAGTTAAAGAAGAGTAAAGACCCTCCTTATACCGTGGTGATTATGACCACCTACCTTTTCCACAGTGACAAAAGCTTCCTCCGAGTCAAGAACAAGGAATTCATTTCCAAAAATAGTTAAGCAAAAAAAATAACGCAATTCCCCCCAATTAGCCGATTAAAATGACCAGAAAGTACTTTGGGGCATGGTGGAGCTGCTAGAGAAAAAGTATTATAATTAGAGAGCCTACGAGACTGTTGTCAGATACCGATAGGAGGGAAATCGTTGCATTTATATACGAGAAGGAATTATCGGTGAACATAAGTCAAGCGTGGCAAGAATGGTTAGAATCGATCCTGGATTGTGTAGGTCCTTAATTAAACTGTATCCAGATCTTTGCAAAACAATGTTTCAGTTTATTTCCTTCTGCCATTCAGTATTAGTGAAACCCACACCACTCAGTGTGGGTACCTGCACCATTCCTAAATATAGATATTCAGCGTTATGGAATGGAAGCTAGTAAAATATTTCAAAAAGGACGTGATAAATCTGTTCCATATATGGAAAGCTGTATCAATAACATAGATAAGGTAGTAATTGGAGAAAATATTTAAGCTATATAATATCAAAAGTTAGGAAAACTCAAGAGTTACCGAGGAACGTGTTACAGGATGTTAATGTTTATGAGGGCACAAGCTCCTACCATACAGTCGAAATATAAAAAAAAAAAAATTATAGTATTAAGAGCTATTAAGTTTATTTGAAAAAGAAATCCCTGGCTAGCTGGGTCTCAGACCATTAATTAAAAATAATTAAATATAGAGATTAGAGAGGTGATAAGATCAACAGATTTGGAATAGCATTTAGGCCACGAGACGTGGGCAACGTACATAGAGAAGCCAGCTGAGCCACCCTTACAGTCACTTTTGTCCAGTCATTCAAAGACCACACTACACACCAAAAAACACCCACAAACCACTACATAAATGCTGAATAAAACAACGTTAACTAAATCAATTGCGCAATTAATAATTACTTTGAAACTCATATAAATGAGTAAATAAATTTCGTTAATAGACAACAACTAAACTAATAGGACAATAAATAGCCCGCTAAATCGTAAAATTATCAGCTGTCAATCAATATGCAAAACAACATGAGGGGAAAATATTTTGATTAAAACCTAAAAATAAAACTTATACATAAAGCCAATGTTGAATAAAAATGCTAATTAAATTAACAATTAACCTATGTAACTATATATATATATTATATATATATATTATATAATATATATATATATTATATATAATATATACGATATATATATATATATATATAATATAGTATATATATATATATATATATATTATATATATATATACTATATATAATAATATATATATTAATATTATCCGACGAATAAATGCAAAAAAAAAAACAAAAAAAAATATTAAAAACCCACTCCTTACAATTTTCCGCCTGATTCCAAATATAAATTTGTTATTAACTGAAGGTGCTAGACCGTTCTCAATCACATATGATTTCACTTTAGACACTCTGACCTATATAAATAAATAATAATATATATAATATCATATATAATATATAATATATAATATAAATAAATATATATAATATATATATAATATATATATAATATAATATATATTATATAATAATAATACATAAACAATAATATTATATCATATATATAGATATAGATATATATATATATAATAATATATATATATGTATATATAATAAATTATATAATATATATATATAGGTCTACTTAACGCACCACATAATACTGTAAATTGAGTATATGTACTGTCTATCAAACTAAATATAAAAAAATTAAACATTTTTAGGGGCGAAAAAAAAACAAGCAATAAAAAATTTTTTATGTTTGTTTATATCAATAGTTTGATTTGCGCGCACATTCTAATGAAATCAAAAAATGTATTGAAAATAAATGTTGTCGTCAAACGTAAAAAGAAAAATGATTTAATTAATGGCAACAAACCTTTTTATACAAAACATAATTTTTTCCTAGGAGGACCTAACCTAACCTAGCCCTAACTAACCTAACATAACCTAACTAACCTAACCTAACCCAACTTACCTTCATTTCACCCACAGTACATAGGAAAAAAAGTCGTTCGCCCTAGAACATCCATTTATAGTATCATAGAAGGACTACCTGCGAATTTTTTTGATTCAACGTCCCGTTCCGGGTGACCGTAAGTAACTATGTTCACCTATATATAATATATATATATAATATAATATAATATAATATATATATATATATATTATATAGTATAAATATATATAATAATATAGTATATATATATAAATATATATATATATGATATATATATATATCATATATAATGTTTCTGCCAATTTCTCACCAAAATTACCTTTAATGTCTGAAATCCATTTGTGGAATTTCCCCCCCCTCCCTCATCTTTGCCTACCTTTTTTGATTTCTTCTGAAATTCATCCGTCCCTATTTTCACCAGCTTCATCTCTTAACGCACTCCGATGTAATTTCCATTTATCTCCTTTTTTGCTTCAAAACAATTCCATTTTGGGATGATCAAAAGTACGCCCAAAAGTGATTCGAAAACCATTAAGATCGTTCTCCGTAATTATAAAACATTGCTAGAATGACACTCACATGTGTATATATATGTCATTCTGAGCATTTGCACACCATCAACTCTAACTGCGCAACTCCGACTCCGACTCCGACCCGACTCACGACTCCGACTCCGACTGATGATCCGAGACCCATGCATTAGACTCTTGTTCCGACTTCGAAATCGCTTGGCAACTATTTATTTATAATTCCGCCAAGAATTCGTCGGTGCTCACCACAACAAAAATTTCCACCTTAGTGATAATTTATTTAATATATTCCTTATTATTGAACATTTTTCCACAACAGTCTTGACAAAACTTACTTCTGGCACACTTCCTCGAAGGTTGCAGAGTATTCGAAACCTTGTCTCCGACCAGCGCATTCACGGCAGGAAGGGTACAAAGTTTGGGAGATACGACTGCATATAGCTCTCTATAGAGGGATCTAAATAGACTGTCACCGGTTATGGCTCTACATAATATATGTATAATATATATATTATATATAATATATATATATATATAATATATATATATATATATATATATATATATATAATATAGATATAATAACATATATATATATATATATATAAGTATATATTATATATATATATATATTGTTTT
>JABUQX010111687.1:0-15007 GCA_015478945.1 Trachelipus rathkii | reverse complement strand
AGCAAAACCATTCCTATTATTAAAAATAATTAATGAAAAATTGAAAAAATTTCGTAGTTAAAGATATTAACTAAACTTACTTTTGCCAGTAATACAGCTCAAAGTTAAAAAAACAGAAACATATCATTTCTCCAATTTTCAGAGCATCAAAACCTATTTCTTTGTGGCTTCAGTAAATTATTTTCCTCCATGCTACCAAATATTTCTCACTTTCGACTTGATGATGTGGAGCTAAAGTATTTTATGCTATATTTTTCAAATTCACTAAAACTATTTCCAGCTGTTTTCCAACCAATTAGTATAAAGGGAATTATCATTTCTAACAAACTGTGTCCAAATAGGACAACTATAAATTGTTTATTTCTTTATGTTAACTTCTGTAATAAGCTCTTTACTTTTGATGTGACAATAATCACCATCGTCAGACGGAATGGGACTTTCTTTTCCTCTCCCTTTCTTTTCTTGTATCGATTTTACCGCAAATTTCTTTTAAAAGAATGTAAAATGGGCCCTTCAGCTTCACATCTTCCCCACTACGGAGAGCATCAGCAGAAGTTTGAGCTAAATTTTCAAACGCATTTCTTTCCAATGCGCCTCAACACCACTATTTTACTGATTAATCTGATTCAATTATGAAAATGAATCACAGAATCACATTAATCTAAGAAAAAGAAGAGCTGCTAAGGAAAGATCAATCATTAAGAAACTTTAGAAAGCTCTTTTTTCTTATGATTTCTTAAGCTCTTCAAGAGTGTTAATACCGCTAGATTTTAATCTTGCTATAATAGCCTTATTCAAAATAGATTATTGCCCTAAAATGGAGGGAATCACCTTGGGCGGATCTGTTTTTCACGTTTTCTGCTTTTAGTATTTTGTCAAATGGCTCAAAAGAAAATGGAACAATTTTCTGCACTGAAAATCATCAACATTTTCTATTGCATTCACAGCAGTATTATGGCTAGAGGTAACTTTTTGTTCAAACCAATCTTTTAAGCATATTCCTAAGTGCTATTCTTCCAGCGGTTTTTTGTAGAAACTTCTTGAATAAATTTATCCTGTTATGACATTTTTTTTTTCCTCAGCTGCATCTGTAAATATAAGCTTTGCAGCTTTGCCGTTGCCTGAATAGTGAAATGAGGGAGGATAATCTTCTCAAGTGGAGAATAAAATATCCTTTAACAGATCTACCATAATATGAATCTTGAATGCATATTGGCAAACAGTTAATAAAATAACATAAATGATGCAATCCACTCTCCCTATATACGTTATTCATGTTTTTCCAGTTATCCCGTATCATCTAATATACATTATTATTTCTTGTAATATTATTATGTCAAAGGCCCTATAGGATCTGACAAATGACCAAAGATTTCCGCCATTTTTTTGGAAAATAAGTTTCTAAAATTCAATTTAAATTGAAATAGATTTCCCTTATGTGACGTAATTTATTGTTTATAAAGACTCACATATTCGGCCCGAAATTCCAAAAAAAAAAGCCGAAATAGCCGAATATTCGTATTGGAATAGGGCCGAAATACCAATACTTTACCGAAATTACACATCCTATATATATAGTATATATATATATATATAATATATATATTTATACTATATAATATAATATAATATTATATATAAATAGATATATATTATTATATATAGAGGTGGGATATACTTCTTTGTATTTATTTAACATAAATAAGAAACAAAAGTTACCATTTGCTAAATATTTGTTTATACTCAATAATTCTACGATTCATAAGGTTTTGCATTGTAAGTTGTTTTAAAAATAAAAATTCAGTTAGAGACCGACCATTGTCAATGCAATATTTAAAATCTTAATCTGACAAGTTTTCTATAACACTTGTAAAATCTATCCCAATGAGCTGCATTTCCTGGCAAATGCCGCCTTCAATCAGCCAATCTGAGTTTGTACACTTCACCTTTATAAGTCCAAGAGGAAATAACATATGGTTAGGTCCGGAATCGAGCAGACCATATACCACACTTTGAAATGACCTTCCCTGAAAAATTCTGTACAACATCCATCTATCTCACGCCAGTTGCGCGCATGTCGCCTCCATCTTGTTGAATACCAACACTGGTTCTAAGTCATTAACGTTCGGTTTGCAAGAAGCTTCTGCAGCATGTCAACTTTACCGATCAGCTAGTGACGGTGATGTTCATTCCCCCTTCTTCAAAAAACATGGGGGTCCAATGATTCCATGGACTGCGTCTTATGGCACATCCATCGTATACCCAAGGGCTCTGTAGTGCGTTTTGCGCAAACTCCTCGGGTATGTTTCATCCAATTTCGGAAGTTTTTGCATAGAATGAAGCACTGAGAGAGTGGAAATTGAGCCTCATTCGCGAATGACGATATCGTAGTTGTATATGCGTTCAAAGCTGTCGACAAATGTTGACACAGTTTCCGGTCCCCCTTAAAAGTCCCTGGACGATACCATTTTCATGGGTGAAAGGAAGATTTCGCTGCGACATTGACGATGTTCAGCCAGCAGCATGTTTACGGCCGACCTTCACTGTGATTGATACAAACTCTCACTCGCGCAACATTTTCAGGGTTACGGGCACTGTTGACCATCCCCCTCCCTTGACCACGTGTTTGCAACCTCTATGCTCTAAATAATGTTAACCCAATTCAAAATTGTGCTTCAAGAGAAGAGCCAATGGGGCTAAATTCAAAGTTTCTTTCGAAATGCACGTTGGAGCGTTTGATACGAATTTACGTTTAGAAATCTCTTCAATAATAACAGTCGTTGTTCAACCCGCCAAGCCATGTTGCTTATACTAACAAACCTACGTACTTCCGAGTCGAACGTCTCCTTCCCCCACTCTCTAAGACCGCCCCTCGTGACGCTATCCCCAGCCGCAATGGTTTTTTAAAAAGATGTATCCCCCACCCGTGTCAATTATTATATATATATATATATAATTATAATAATATATATATATATATTTTATATATTATATATATATTATATATATATATATAGTAAATATATATAAATATATATATATAGTATATAATATATTATTATATCTATATATAATTATAATCATATATATATATATATTATACTATATATATATTGTATGATTGATTTAATTATATTACCTCTATAATAGCACGCAACACTAAGAACAAAATAAAATACCGCACTGTAATTTATTAAACTCATTTCAAACATTTATGAAATTTATTTGATGGTAAAGTTCATTTCGCTCTTCTAACCGCCATTTATCTTTACGCTAAGCACGCGGATTTTCGTCCTCTTATTTTTGACTTTATTAGTTAATAACAGTCGTATAATAACATCTTTATAAAGAACTTTTGTCCTGTTTTATGCGTGGTGATGCAAAAAAAATTAAAAATAACTTAAGTATTAATAACATAATATGTGAAGTGACTATTGTAACAGTTTTGTATTATATATCTTCACATCTATTTTAGCCTAGTATTCACGGTAACAGCCTTGATTAGGAATAACCAAGGGCCTAATTCTTACCTCAGCGGCTTTCCTAGTAGACCTACGCTCAAAATTCCTTCTGTAAAATACTTTCAAATGCAAGCAGGCCGATTTAGGTCCTACTTGTTTATTTAAAATAATCTGCTATTTATTATTTATTTATTTATTTATCTATCATTTTTTATATATGATCGTTATCTGTATTAGCATATTTTTATTTTTTTCAATTACCAAGGACGGTCTGGTTCTGTTACAGCTATATTTCCGCTGCTCAACAACATATGCTCAAAATTGCTTACCTGGTTTCACAAACCGTTAAGCAATAAATTCTTCTGCAACAACAACCATACCACAGCTTCAACTATATATATATAATAATATATAAATATATATATATATATTATATATATATATTATATTATATAGGTATATATATATATACTATATATATTATATATATATATAATATATAATTATATATATATATATATATAGTATATATATTATATATATATATATATTATATATATATATATATATATATATATCATATATATAATATAACTGATATATTAATATATATATAATATTAGGATGTGTACCGAAACTACAATTTTCAATTCCTCCGGAATTAGCCGGAATCCACAAAAATAATTTCCACCCTGAAACAGAATTCTAATGAACTTTTCTTCTAACTATAAGAAAGGGAAAAAAAAGCATCAGTTTCAATATACATTATACATAATACATAATATATATACTATATATATATAATATATATATATTAATATATATAATATATATATATATATAATATGATATATATATATAATATTATATATATATATATATATATATATAGATATATTAAATATATATATATATATATATTATATATATATATATATATTATTTTATATATATATATCAATATATATGTAGATTATTATATAATATATATATATAATATATATATATACTATTTTATATATAATTATATATATATTATATATATATATATATATATATATATATTATATATGTTGAAAGAGATAAATTATTAATATATATATCTTACATTATAGTATACTATAATATATAAATATATTATATATCATATATATAGTATATATATATATATATATTATATATATATATATATACTATAATAATACTATATATATCACTATATATATATATATATATATATATGTTATATTAGTTTATTGAGTGTGTTAGTGAAACCGCATATATGCTGTTATCTTTGTTCAAAAGTGCCATTGGTGCTTGAAGGACTTGACTGGTGACAGAAACAAGGCATTTAGAATGAAGAGAAAGTGATGGATCACAATCTTTTTACATTGAAAACAAATGATTGAGAAAATGAGGAGAAGAAGAAATAAATTGTTATTTATTTTATTGATTTGCAACAGGTGCATAATAGGATTAATGATGAGTATAGTGTATGTGAATATGTGTGTGTGTAACAGCTTCTGAACTGGATCAAAAGTATGTATGACTATAGTGAAGCCTGTGTAGAAATAAATGGAGTCGAAAGTGGTTGAATTAATATAAATAGCTGAATGAGGTAGGGATGTGTATGTGTCTTTGTATATTCAATTTGTATATGGATGGGTTTATGGAAGAATTAGGGTGGCAGTGATTGGTGTTAGAATGATGGAAAATGAAGGTGAGTGAAGCCCTATTATCCTATTATATGCGGATGATTTGGTTTGTGTGCGTCGAATCTGTAAGAGTTTTGAGAGCGATTGATGAAGATTTGGCAGGGTGTTGTAAAAGAAGGGTTTGAAATGTAAAACGATAGATAAAGTAAGATTATCGGTGTGAGGACGACAGTACCTCGCGGATATTATGTTTGATGGTGAGGCGCTTAAACAAGTTGTCTGAGATTTAAATATTATTAGGATTATATGTAGATGAAAAGGAATGGATTTGATGCAGAGTGTTAGAGAAAGTTCGTGAATGGCAGAAGGAAAAGGGCTGTGCAAGTTAAATCCGCTGGTGATGCAGGTTGCGTGAGTCGTATAGTCGGAAGGTCGGTAGTTTTGAAGGGTGGAGAATCGAGTCGGAGTCGTAAATTCTTGTGTAAGGGGAGTCGGAGTCGAAGTAGAGCCAATACTACTGGTAATTTTCAAGAGGTCGGCGTCGGAGTCGGTCGGTAACTTTCAAGATAGAGTTGAGTCGGAAAAATTTTTAAACTGACAAGTTATAAATTGTGACAATGTGAATGACTTCAATCACTTCCATGGCAAGTTATGACTTTCGGACTTCCCACATCACAAACATGCAATTACAAACTTTCGAAGATTTTTAAACCAGCACCTTATGTTTCAATTTGGATTATATCAATAAATTCAACCTTCAACCTTATACCATCTATATTAAGATACTGAAGGAATAAAAGACTCCATGGTACGAAGAAAAATTTCTCTCATTGACAATGATATTATACTAGCTGTTGTTTATATTGATCCAATCTACAGTGTAAGCTTAACTGAAGAACAACAACAAAAAGCTAAATCTGCACTTTGCAGTGTGGCCATTTGTATTAAAGGGTTGCAGGAAGTTCAAGAAGAAAGGATAAGTCTAAACATATTCAAACGACACCCCTAAATTTATGTCTGTCATTACCTTGTAAGTAACTATTCAGAAAGTCAGAATCATTAGTATTAAAAAGCTTCTAACATATTGAAAGAGCTTAGTCGAAAAGCGTCGATTGGCTCAAGAAAAAGTCAAGGCCTCCTCAATCCTGTACACAATTATTTCCATTAACTCTAAATAAATTCTTTAATGCAATAGAAAAAAAGTTGAAAAAATTTTATGTAAATTCAAAGAGTATCAAGACACTTTACAGAATACAAGCTGAATTCTGTTACTGTACTCTACCTCCTCGCAAAGCTAGCGTGAACTTCTTTTTCTGCTCTTCGCATTTAAAATCATCAGACCAAAGAGGAAAAATGGAAGGATGAACCTGGACAGTGCAATTCATAATATTTAAGAACATAATCATCATATGAGTAGTATAATAAGTTAGAGCTATGTTCATTTTAATCTAATAATGTTAGTAGTTTATATGATATAATATATATATATATATATATAATAACTTATATATTAATATATATATATATATATCGATATATATATATATATATATCAATATAAATATATATAAATATTATATAATAATATATTATATATTATATAAATATATATATATATAATATATTATATAATATAATATAAAACTATATTATATATATATAAATATATATAATATAAACTATATATATATATACACTCAAAAAAATTAGTGGTATGAAAAAAATCACGAATTGTGGTTCTTTTAAACAACAAACAACATATGTTTAAAAACGCGCCAAACACAAATTATGTTTGCAATTTTAACCACAGAATTATGTTTAAAAACGCAAACAAACAATTGGTAGATTGTACCTATAATTGTGAGTTATTTAAATTGAATCAGGTTAAGCAAACATTGTGTTAAATTTTTCAGTTGCCCTTTAACATAAAAAACAATGGAAAGCGATTTAATGTAATCTTAATGTTGTTGCTTAAAACAAATAATTCTAATTGTTCTTAGGGAATATTAACATATCAAAATGTTTAGCTCTCATCTCACTATTTTTTTCGGTGCATGCTTATTGTACTGTAGACCCCTTCCCTAAATTATTTAAGTTGTCAAAATTTTTTTGAAGGAGATGTTATAGATTATAATTTTAATAATAATAATAAATAATTAGTTATTCAAGCAATTAAAGAGTATATGTTTATTAAATAGAAAATCTGAAGGAAACATATTTAGTTGAGTGAAATTCTTAGTAATTTGAAGTGGCTGCTAATTCCATATAATCTATATATATACTATTAAATAATATATAAGTTATAATAGTAAATCATATAAATATATTATATATTATATATATATATATATATAATACTATATAAAATAATATATCTTAAATAATATATAATCATATATATACAATATATATACTATTTAAATATATTAAAATAGATAATATATATATATAAATATATACCTATTTATTTATAATATACCTAAAATATACTATATATATAGATATATATTATAAGAATAATATACTATATATATAAATTATTTCTTCTTTCTTTCCTCTACCAGGAAGGATTCTTCATCCTTCAGCTACGGCAAGCAATCTTCTCCAGACGTTCCTCAAATCATCACTATTCCTACTATCATCTTCAAGCGCTCTTTCATCATATTGATAAGCATGACTAATCTTTGTGCGCAGAGAGGTTCCTCCACGATTCCGGACCCATTCTCTACTTCGTCTTACCCCTTGGTCCTCTGCTCCTCTGCTTTCTGGTGTCCTATATCCACATCATCTTTTCTGCATTCGTCTCCTGGCTTCCTATCCTATCTCCAGATGTCAACCAAACATCCAGCTCCCCACATCCATCTTCAGTGTTCATCTTACTTCACATAATAATCAATCTTCTTAATAACTTCATATTCAGTATCTGTCGTTTCATTACTCTTTCCAATACATAATTCTTCTAATATTATCCTCATTTTTCCGCCGCCATGCAATATTCTACTCTCCTCTCTTCTCGTTTTAAGTACCCATCGCTTTTCCGCTTCACGGTACACCCACAAGAAAAAATAATATAAGTTGATAGGGCTCAGTGGCTGTTAAAGAAATCACTTTTAATATCTCAATATCGCAATAGTTTCTTAACCTTCATCATAGGAATATACCGAACATTTCCTACCTAATCCATACTTTCTTCAGGAACAAAACCAAGAAAAGCAGCAAAAGACCAAAAAAAACCATAATCTTCGCGTAATCTCTATACTCATCTTCCTCCCCTCATGTTAAACACCCTCCAGATAATTGCATATAACTTTACCGCCTTCACACCTCCACCTTCTCAACTCATTCATCTCTACATCCAACCTCCCTTCATTCCTCCGTTTTAATTACATATATAAATATACTCTGCTAAAACTTGTAATGTACTCAGTTTTCATCCATAGCTTCCATACACTCCATCCGCAAATCAACTCATCCACTCTCGAATCTCCTCCTTCTTCATCAGCGCATAACCAACATCCAGATCTTCCCCGAAAAATAAACATATAACCAATAATTAGTCCCCTATTCAAATTCTCCAAGTCATAGGAGATCATCGAGACAGTCTATTAAAATAATTTTACCAGGCAGTATTAATATCATCAGGCAGACACAATAAGAAATAGTAGTAGATCGAGCGATAATAAGCTTGAGTTCCATACTTAAATAATGTATTTAAAAAATTATTTATTGAAGTTTACCACCATGAAATTTTGAATTGACGTGGGGCATTTATACAACTACTAAAATGCAACATAAAGAATGACTTTGGAATGTGTTGTATGAGATGTAGTGGCAATATAAAAATATAATTCTATCGAGCCAAAAGTTAAAGGACAGGGATTATACAATTTGTTGATATTCAAATTCCAAACCGTTATATGTTCGTTAAAAGAACTCACAGTATACACAAAATAAAACTTATTTTAAAGCTACTTAAGTAAACTAATGTGCAGTCTCTAAACATGAAACCTAAACAAAGAATTTTATCACTTTTAGCGTATATGTATTCTGTGTAACCCGTTATAATTATCCTGCTAAGTCTACCTCTAGTTATAGAGCGAATAGAGTTGAGACAAGGCATAGAAACATACATATAATGACGGGCGTGTGCTATGCCTAGAGAATATAAATTGATTCATAATTTTGTCAGTTCCAACAGCCGAAAGAATTAATAAGAATGAAGGAGCTGTACCATTGAAAAATATTTAGTTAGATTGTTGACAGTACTTCAATAGTACTCATATTAACGACATCATAACATGTTAATTTATTCCTATTAATCTACTATCTGAGAAGTCCATACTAACTTTATATAAATATTACAATACAATTTATATTATATACTGTACAAAAAGAGCGCTTGCAAATAAATTAGCTAAATGTAAACAAATTGAAAGAAAAAATTTTATAGATCTGCTATTTAAAGACTGATTCGAATAACCTTATCCAGCCGTGATTATGATATATCGACAACAAGTCTTCTATCAATGTGAACCAACCAATACTATTTATAAGACTTCAGCACAATATAAAATTGAGCAAACTATATGATATTTATTAAAATTGAACCACAAAGGAGATAGATAACTTAACATATTGTAAAAAAAAAAAAAAAAAGCAAAGACGTTTTACCGATAAATGTGATACATCTAACAAAGATAACCAGACATAATAATAAACTACTACTTTATAAACGATTAATGTGGAATGTACGACACAAATGTAACCCGATTCAAGGCGGAAATAACTACAGTCTGAGAATATAGGACAAAACAAAAACATACCATGAAAATTTATTGAAAAAAGCATTCTGAAGCATTAAGAAGCTTCAATGAGCAAGTTATACAAAGCAAATGTAAACAAAAACTTTATATTTACTTATTCAAAGAATCATTGCTATAAGCGAAAAGCAATAATTTCTAAAGAGTTTAATTATATGATAATAGATAGTCACCTAAATTATTCTCAAAACACTCTATTCATTAATTTATATACATTGACATTCTCCATAACTAGTGACAGCAACTGCTATTATTCAATATTGGAACATGATTGAGCAATGATTAAGCTTAGAAGGTCTGTGTTAATATAACGAACAACTAATCTTATACTTAGGAAAGGATACATTTTAGAGGACAAAGACTATAAAGAAAAAAGTAATGAAAGAATAATTAATACAAATCATTAAACAAACTCAAAAAAGTAATACACAAGAGAAATGACGCTTCCACCACAACTAAGATTCTTGAATGAGTATTATCACAAAACCCATTTTAAGAGCAAAGTTACGCAATACAAAAGATACCAAACTATCTTACCTTAATCTATTAAATAAAATGTTTTACTTTTTCCATCCTACACCTCCTATCACAAAACAATTGACTTCACTTTAAGTAAGACATACTAATTTGCAATTTATGTTGCATAGGATAAAATTAAGAATTTTTAAAGATATTTTTATGGCAATAAACTATACCATCATCTGCACAAATAGATGAAAACCAAACAAAACAAATACTACTTCATACAATCTTTGTATTAAAAGCTCAATATTGCAACAAAACTTTATATCAAATATTCTTACCATGAGAAGAAAAACTAGCAAACAAATGGATTTATAAATGAGTTAATCACCGTTTCTTACAAAGATTCACTAATAAAACAAGAAGAAGTTATCCCCCTTTTGCATATGAAAGAATATCAAAAAAAGAACTCTCAAAAATTATATATAATATAATCTTTTTTATAATAATTCAAATATATTTATTAACATGTGGATACAGAGACTATCTGTTTACTACATAGAAGCAAATAACCGTGAGTTAGCAGGAAATACTCCAAGAGGCAAGAAAGAGCAATAAAGTAGATTTAGTACCTCACCTCTGATCATAAAGTTTAAAAAAAAAAAAATGGTTTAGCCTATTTAACATAGAATATATAGGCTAGGGACTGTAAGAAGAAAAATTCTGAGGAGGTCGTTGACTGTGTTCATACCTTGATAAATAAATAAATAAAAATATAAATAAATAAATAAATAAATATCGAATTCATTGTACTTAAAATGCGTGAATTTACGATTTCGAATACCTAATACGAATTATAATTGGAACCCGAACCCCAAATTAGGGTTTGCAGCGATAATAGTTGAGTTTACAGATTTAAAAAATTTGATTTTTAGGAAAATCAATCGATTTTGTTATACCTATGAAACACCTTTTGTCAAATTTAAAAGAGAACAACAGTTGTAAATGATTTAAGTTCTTAGGAAAAAAAGTTACAGCCTCTCAAAGTTAAAATTTTCCCATAGGCTTTCTTATAAAAAAAATTAGTGGGCCTCATGCTCATTTTAGGACCATCCTAGTCAAGTTAGGATAAGATTTGTTAAGTATACATAGGTTTTCTCAGTGGATATATACCTAACAAAACTTATCATAACCTGAACTAAGAGGGCCTGAAATGAGGACTAACCTGATGTATCAAAAATAAAAAGTCTATGGAATTTTTAACAACTGAGAGGCTGTAACTTGTTTTCCTAAAGAGACAGCAATTTTCGTTTTCACATCAAAAACTATTCATTATTAATTTTTAAGAGTATATATATTATTAATTTTAATGTGTATTATATATATATACAGAAGGGTGCTTGTGTGGCGCTTTATGTTAAAAAGCAATATTCAATCTGTATTAATGGACTGACTTTAAAATGAATCATGATATTGAATTAGTGTGGGGTAGCGACATTAGGACATTAGGACATTAGGAATATAGAGACAGTAAGAAGCCACATGGGGCCTATCGAGACTGCCCCAGTCAACCCACTACCCTAAACATGCTCATGCAAATCACAAGCACCTAGGGCTTGTCAATTTGCTGTAACTACAAATCCACCAATTTCTTAGTCAAACTAATGATTATATAAATATGATACCCCAAACCATCCAACATGCATTAATAACTAAAGTTATGGTCACACATGCCATCTAACAATAACTGCTATAACTAAAACCCGCCCAATTTGGCTTCGTCATATATTATATGATACCCAACCCATCCATAACGAATCTAACCGTTTCTTAAATGTTGCAATCGAGTCACACTCAACAACCTCCTCTGGCGACTATTCCAAAATTACAACCCTATTACTGAATGCATGCTTTCTTATATCAATGATGGCATGCTTTCTTTCTAATTTTCTTATATGCCCCCTGGTCACCTGTCCATGTTCTACTATGGAAAAAATTTATTGGTCTCATTGTTATCAATAGATGTTAAATATTTTGTAAGACTTGTATCATGTCCCCTCTGAGAAATGCCCTTTCTACAGAAAACATATTCCTAACTCCTTCAGCCTCTCCTCATAGCTCTTACCCTCAAACCCAGAAATCATCCTTGTTGCTCTACGTTGCACTCTCTCTAGCATATCTAAGTCTTTCTTTAAATAAGGGGCCCAAACTGTGCACAATATCTATTTACTGGCCTAACATAGCCTATTATACAGTTACTTATTACTTTCCTTGCTCTTGTAAACACATTGCGATTTATTATGCCCCAGCATCTTATTAGCTTTATGTCTAGCTTCCAAACATTGATTAGCTACTTTTCAAATTACTGCTTATAATCACACCTAAACTTTTCTTGGTCCACAGACTCAAGCCACTCCCCATTCATATCATAGTTAAAACTTTTATTTGAGTAACCTAGGTGAAGGAACCTTACACTTTTTACTATTAAAATATATTTCTTATATATAATAAATCATTTAGAATAGGGGCATTTTATAGGACCTCCTGGGCCAGAGCAAGAATTAGACGTTGAAATTGTGAAAGAAATAGAGAACAACTCATGCCACAGTAAAGAAAAAATGTTATAGGTCATAATGGGTGATTTAATTTTCCGGCATTCATTGGGATTCCTTGTCTAATAGGACCATAGTAGTTCTGCATTCATAAATTGTATACTAGTTAACTTTTTGACCCGGATGCTCCAAGAACCCACAAGATACGATGCACTACTAGACTAATGATTAACTAACGATGGAAAGTATGGTGGATTGAGTTAGAGTTGAGGAGGAATTAGGACTTAGTGACCATAATATAATTAGATTTAATATAAATTAATATCTGGCCCAAATTGGTTTAAAAAGGAAAAGATCTTAGATTTCCGAAAAATCTATTTTACCAATTTCGAGACATGCTTAGTTCAACTAACTGGGATAAAGAGTTTAAAGACAAACTGTTTTATCATGTAGGGAACATTTTAAGCAAATTTTTAACGAATATTCAGTCAGTTTGTTTAAAATGAAAAACCCATTAGGGTGGCAAAGAGAAAACCTGTTTGTTGGAATATATTGATATAAGAGAGGAAAATAATGAAAAGCGTAGATGTTTAAATATTCAAAGGTAGTATAGAGTTAATATAAAAAAAAAGATTATAGGAAAAAATAGAATGAACTTAAAACCAATCAGTAGAAAGGCAAAGAGGAGGCAGGAAATTAATTAAGCAAGGAATAGTAATAAGAAATCTGAAAGAAGTTTTTTAGCTTATAAATTTAAAAGTAGATATAGGACGATTGGGTCCAATAAATTGATGAAAATTTAGGAGTTCAGATAAGGAAATGGTCAACATTTTCAAGCTTATTTTGCTTCAGTGTTTACTGAGGAAAGATTAGATAATAGTTTGGAAGACTAATAGTTCTTGTATGCATGTAACAAAGGGACTTACAGAATTTGAATTTGATGTAAAAAATTAAACGTTTATTAGAATCATATTGACCCAAGTAAAAGCTGCAGCCCTGATGGTATATATGGTAGAATTCGGAAAGAGCGTAGTACCAGCATTGCAAAGGCACTGTATTTGATTTTAAGCGATCTATGGCATTTGGTGAGGTACCAGATGACTGGAAAATGGCATTATGTTGTGCCTATTTATAAAGAAAGGTAGTAGGAAGATTGGAAATTATAGGGCCAGTTAGCTTAACATCTCTGGTTGTAAAGGTTCGGAAAAGTTACTGAAGGTCATATAGAGAAATATTAGAAGCTAAACAAGGTATTGTATGACTCCCAGCACGGTTTCAGGAAAGGGTAGGTCATGTCAGACCAAACCTTTAGAATTTATGGAATACATTACTGACTTGCATTGATCGAGGAGATCCAGTTGATATTGTATATTTAGACTTTATTAAAGCTTTTGATAAGGTTCCCCACATAAGCTGATGAAAAAAGTTATTGCAATGTGGTATAGGTGGAGTGATACATGTTGGATTAAAGTGGTGCGAAATAGAAAACAGTGTTGTGTACAACTAAATGGGAATAAAATCATCATGGGAAATAGTGAAAAGTGGTGTCCCACAGTGTTCAGTGGCTTCGATATTTGTTCCTCATATATATAAATGATTTGGACCAGGGACTTAAATGCAAGGTTTCTAAAGTTTGCAGATGATACCAAAAGTGGCCACCTCATTTAGGAATAGTGAAGGATGTATAAAGATCAAAATGATCTTGATAAACTTCTTGGGGTGGGCAGAGTAAGTGGGCAAATGAATTTTAATAGTAAAAAGTGTAAGGTTCTTCACCTAGGTTTACTCAAATAAAGGTTTTAACTACAATATGAAATGGGGATTGCCTTGAGTCTGTGGACCAAGAAGAGATTTAGTGTGATTATAAGCAGTAATTTAAGAAAGTAGCAAATCAGTGTTTGGAAGCTAGAAATAAAAGCTAATAAGATGCTGCATAATAAATTGCAATGTTGTTTACAGGAGCAAGGAAGTAATAGAAACATATAATAGCCTATGTTAGGGCCAGTAATAGAGTATGTGCATAAGTTTGGGCCCCTTATTTTAAGAAAGACTTAGAT
>JABUQX010111686.1:0-19126 GCA_015478945.1 Trachelipus rathkii | reverse complement strand
CTTCTTTGAGCCACCCCTATATAAGTTTTCAAAGAAACAATTTTTGTAGTCCAAGACCAAGAATTGTTGTAGGTACAGGTGAAGACGTTAGAAGCCCCGCCGAGAATAGGAAAGTAGTGTTAAAAAGGAATGAAAATAATTTTCAATATTTATAAATAAGGATTTGAATTGAGTAGAAGAATGGCGCGAGTTAACCCATTGCATAAGAATAAACCAAGTTTAAGTATAGCTGAAGGATCGTTGATAAAGATAAAGAATAATATAAAGTTGGGAGTGAATAAAACCCTAATACAATCAACAATACAGTAAAACAGCGAGAAAGTTCCTCTCAACAAGGGCTGAGAAATTTTGAAGCACTATCAAAAAGAGAGAACTTACAAGTATAAAAAAGAATAGAAAAAACCCTTAAAAGAGGGAAAAGTTCAGAAGATAGTGATGCCAAAATTCAACAGTCTAAAGTTTTTTAGAATACAGCGCCACCCACAAAAACCCCCATTAGTCTCTAGAGGGGAGAAAGAACATAAAATAATCAATTTATATAGAAGATTCAAGCCCTCCGACCCCCCGGAACTCCAAAAAGCCAAAATGATGAACAGAAAAAGGGGAAGAAACCCCCCAACAATCCCCCAGGAAACAATGGAATAGTTAAGAAGAGTTTTCCAAGATTTAGTTAAAAATACAATAACTATAGCATAGATTTGAACCGAGAAGTACCCCCCTTTGCCGAATTGAGTGACATACGGCCGCTATACCACTGGAGCAAAATATTAGATTTAAGTATAGAAGTAAGAACTAGTGAATCGCACCCAGTAAAGAAGACCAACAACTCCCCCCTCAAACAAATGGAAGATACCATCGCCGGGTAATAACCCTACGAACCGTTCATAAATTCTCAAACCCTGCCGCCTCATCATCAGAAACAATAAAACAAAACATGGGAACTAATAAGAAGAGTAGGGAAGATGGCGACACATCCAGGTAGAAATATGATAGAAAAGGGAAGTCGAAAAGATATCTTTCTAGGAGACGTTAAGCTATAATCCCCTCGAAGACGAATTAAAGAGAAGGCCAGATTACAAACATTATTAAGATGTTTTGCAAAGCCAAGAAATTTTTACCTGTAGAAAATTCCAAAGCAAAATATGCCTATTTCTTTTATGGTAAATGCGTCTAGCAGCCCACACTCGTTATGACCTCCCGCCACCTAATTCAACATTCCCTCTATTTCTCAACTTCTGTTTCACCGCTCAGGCCCCTTTCACCCAATAATCTAAGAATCCGAATCCATTGAATCCCAATATCTCAACCTGCACATTCATAAGGCCTACGTCAAAAATTATATACTCTAGAATAATCGTATTCGAATCCCCCCTGTAATTTTCACTAATCATTGTGAAACCCGCATGTGAGTCTTCTGTCGTAACCATTCATATTCTCTTCCTCCTTTCAACTCATTTCCTATTCTGCTCACCTTTCAAATATTCTGTTATCACTTCTCCCCATAACTGTCCACCATTCTCCCCACTTGTCTCCTCCCATACTCTTGACTGGAAATCTGCCAATCAGACAAACAAGTTATATTCCTCCTTCTCCGTTCCATACTCTTCTAACTCCATTGGAAATGTTTTCTTTTCCCCCTCCTAAGTCCTTGTGCGGGAGTAAATACCTTAACGTGAGTACCCTTTCAAGTTAATTTTAAAGGATCCTTAACCAGTCTTTCATGTAGACTTTTTTAATCGCTGTATGAATAAAGAAAAACATCTTCGATCTACTATAAAACCCACGCTTCCTATCCATCCCCCCTCTACTCCTTTACCTTTCCTGACCAAATTCCCCCCCTCCTCCCATAAATCATTCCCTCTCCCTTCTCCTCTTTCATTCGCCAATCTCCCATTATTATGGCATGAAACTCAACCTCCCCTTGATTCAATCATCTCAATTTCCTCCTGCCTCCACATACTTGCCTATATAAGACCTTCCGCCGCGTGTCGAATAAAGCGTTGTCAGTCTGGTCCAAAATCCCGATCCGATCCTTACCCTAAGGTCTGCTACCATTTAGCGCTGAGTATTGAAAGGCAAATTTCAGTCGGCAGTGGGCTCTACCTATCCTGCCCCCTACCCCCCGAGCTACCCATTAGTCGGGCTCATAAATACCGAAAGAGGATTGAGTTATGCTTTGCACACCATATCGAATTATTTATATTAATATAATATATAGTATATATATATAAATAATAATAATATATAGAATATTAATAAATAATACAAGAACACTCAAATCTCAGAAACTACTCAAATTGAAACTTTACTTTCCATTAAAATAGACGTAACAGAATGAATAAAAAACTTTCGTTTTTAAAATAAAACTCTTTGATTCTCTAAATAATCAAGAAGTAAAAACTCAAATTCAAACAACTTTCTTTTGAAAAATTTCCTATATAACTAGAAAATAATGATTTATATACTACTATATAATAGAATATATAAATATATAATAATAAAATAAAATATTCAATAGATAATTAATATTATAATAATAATATGATAAAAATATAAAAATATATATAATAAATATATTAAATATAATAAATATAATTCAGAGTAAGTAAATAAATATATATATAAATTTCAGCACCAAATGAGATAAAAAATTATCATAACATATTTAAAATATATATAATATATATATATAATTAATTATACGTTGGTTATTAGTAGTATTAGTTAAGTTAGTGCTTAGGGTTAAACTAGGCTGGATTCTAGAGAAACCCAAATATATATTTCGTAAGACACAATCGGATTATGCTGCTCCGAACCCCATTCAGTAGCGCCCGTCCCTACCCGCCATCGCATTAAGATTTAAAAAGGTTCCTGTTGCTATATTTAATTAAATAATGTGGACTGTATTAAAAACCAACTATATAATATAATTAATTAATAATAAATTATATAAAATTAATAAAATAACTAGATAGATAATAATAATAATAATAATAATTATAATGAAAGGTAATAATAATAATATAATAATAATGTCTTATTTGTGATAATAAATAATAATATTTTTGTTTCGTTTTTGTTAGTAAAGAATGAGATTGTTATGTTGATTGAGGAGTTTCATTCTTTCAAAGAAGGACATGCCACGATGATATGTTAAGGTAAAACACAGCTGTTGTGGAGGCTTATATTAGTAAGCTCACGATTAACCCTGATTATTGCTAGTATGGTTCAGCTGTTGATTAGGTAGTAAGAGACGTATTTTAAAGGAAATCATATAGAGTTATTTACTGCTTGGACACGGTTATGTAACTTTGCTAACGTTATTTGATTTTAATGGTCATTTGGAAACATATATTGTCTTTATAATGAACAAACCTCTCACCCCCCACTATAGCTAATTACAATTAAAGTGAAACGAGTATTTTATTCGTATCCTCTACAGGTGTGTTTAGATCTGTCTCTAGGGTTTTATATAACAGTTAGCTTTGTTATGAAAATCAAATGACAGTCTTTCCCTCATCGATCGTTAAGATCTGGAAAAATACCCTATCCCTTTTATGTCGCTTCTTACGTATCATTTGCTGTTCATGTCGACCTGTACGTTTAGAGAACTGGGGTCTTTAGAAGGTTTAAGTTTATTGGTCTGATAATGTTAGTTAGACAGGAGAATTATTGCTAAGTAGTGTACGGCTATTTTTATTAGTGTTACCAGCCTTCCAAAAAATCGATATGACAGAAGAAATATATCTTGATGTTGTAAGACCACTGTTGATGAAAATTAGTATCAGTTCATAGCATTCAATCCAAAAGTACTGATGCTCACGGCAGTCTTACCTTTTGATTAGTTTTTACATGAATTTAAGCCAGGATTATGGTTTGTATTCTCTTGCTATAGATGAATACTAGCATTTTAGTGCTATGATATGATTGAAAATAGGGACATAGTGAGTTTGAAAGATTGTAAATGCTTAAGTCTAATGAGTAATAAGTTATCATGTTATGGGGACAGTAAATGCCTTTGAGAGGAGTTTTAGTTTGACATCACCCCATCCACTGGTTGCCTGCCTTATTCAGTTCAAACTGATAAACCTTTTTAATAAGTTTTTGATCTTGTAGTCCCACGTTTTTAGAACAGAAGTTTCAAGAATGATTTTTCAGGTTGAGGACAGCCGAGATGCGATGTTTTGTTATTTTTGATTTCACTCTTCTGGGTAAATGACTGTCTTTACTACAAATTTTATCATTAGTGAATACAATTAATATGAGTCCAAAATATAGTTAGCAAGTTATTTAGATCTATTTATATATTATATGTGAGTTAATACTTATTCACTGTAATTTACACAAATATATATATTATAAGTATAAAATTATTCAAACCCTACTCTTGTATGTTTTTTATCGGCGGCTATTGAACTAGTGGGCCTTAGTATCCCCCAAAATGGGTTAGGCGGCGTATTGGTTAATTCTGTTACGTTTTGGTTAAATATGTACTATGAGTGAATGATTGTAAAAATGATCATTAGCGTTCACACACAAAAATTGCTGATAGAATAATAACTAAAACGGGGACCTCGACTTAGTTAGCGTAGGTGATGCGATGGTTTAGAATACTAACACGGAGCTCATAGGATTTATAGATTTTGACTGGAGTAATGTTAACGGCCGGTCTGTCACGCCCCAAGCCCGCCACCAACCCGTGTTCCAGTTTCAGTTTGTGTCTTATGCCAAGCACACAGGAATGTTTGTAATTGTAAAAATGAGATCCCTAATTTTTAAAATAAACTGTGTCAAAACTATGATGGTGATATTTGATACTTCAGGCGGATGAGGATTAATGAATAACCCCTATTGAAGCTCGACAGGGACTCGCCTCAGTATTGAGAAGCCGTGAAGGACTTCACCTAGTCCCCCCCGCCACAGGCGTTCACCGTTTAATAAGTAGATAGTAATAATAATAATAAGATTAATTATATACAGTATTTATATTCATTTAGCTGTTTCAAGATGCTAGGTTATCTTATTTGAATACGGTTTGGACACTATTGTTATAAAGTAGGATTTATGTATTATAGTAATTAGTAACTTAGTTCATTATAGATTAGATACTTGAATGAATATTATGATACTGAATAAGTAAGATGATAGGTTATATGGTAAGATTGAGTTTTGTATAGTTAAATAATTAAATATAATAATGCTATCACTTGAGTATACTGATACTACTTTATACCTTTTGTAAAGTTTAAGTGACATAGAACTTTGTAGATAATGTTAAGTAGCTATATATTTATATAACTTTATGGGAAAGATTTACATTGTATATAAATTTAGATTTGATAGTACTTATTATTATTATAACAAGATTTAATAAGATGATGAATTATTATTTCTGTTGATATTTAAGTGGTTAAAATATTTATATAACATTTTCTGGTAATGTTCAAAAGTTTTAATTACGTGTAAATCTAATATATTCGACTTGATCAGGTTATAGAAGAATCTAGGTAAGTTAATGAAGTATTTAATACTTATATGATAAATATTATTACCAATGTTCAAATATGTAATAGTACAAAAACTAAGAAAGGATATAGTTTGCGTACATGAAATGACGCAAAAGTAAGGTATGTTAAGTATAGAACTTGTTAATGTTTTCAGTTTATTCAGTTGGACGTGAAAGGGTTAATGTTAGGTTTTATATCTACTTGTATGATTTAACATGCTTTATTATGGGAGTGGATGTAAAACAGCGTTAAATTTTTTTACAGTTATAATAGAGTACTACATTAATTGCTGTTCCACGATTAAAATAAATATTATATTTCTAAACTAAAATAAAAAAAATTAAAGTACAAATGATTTAATTAACGGATGTGTTATGATAATGTAACAAAATATGACTTTGGAATAAAAATAAGATCAATATGATAATGTGGAATATAGAGGTGGGAGTGGTGAGTGTGTTTGGTATGGAACCCACTACTAGCTTCTAGATGTGTAAAACGCTAAATTTTTTTACTTTATAAACTATAATAACGACTAAAATAATAAATATTATAGTAAAAAACAGAATGGTTATTTTTATTTAATATTAAGAATAAATACAAAAATAATTAGGATAAAATAACATTGAGAAAAAAAATAAATAAAAAAATTGCGAAAATAAATAAAATAAAATTTTTAAATTTGAAAAATAAAAAATTTAAAAGCAACAAAGATTTAAAATATATAAATTTGAAAAACAATATAAAAATGAAAATACTAATTAAAAGACAAAATATTTTAAGTTGAACTATATCCGTTTTATAAAAAGAGGGAAGTAAAAACTGAAGAAATGAGATATATTTGTGAATTAGGAGTGGTAGAGAATAGAAGCATTGTCAGTCTTCAACCCTTAGAAAAACGTGTGTTATTCTTTGTGTATAAAATACAACTTTCTCTTCGCACTCACCGTGTTAGTCCTTATTATTCTTGTCTCTTCGTCGGTGTGTTCTCCAAGCGAAACATTTACTCATTTCCTTTCATGAGTGGGTCTTCGAATTCCCGTCAACGTAAAATGTGGAGACACACAGGTTACCGGCAGTAACGAAAAACGAAGGAGGGAGAATCAGTATAGTACACAGAAAAAATTTCTACAAAAGAGCTAGAGAGAAACTACTTTTACTTTGTTGTTAAGTTGTATTGTTGTTGGTTGTATTTTTATATATTATTTTTTGATTTATTAATATTATTATTAGTATTATCTATTCAGAGTTATTAATACTTAAATATCATTACTTAATTTTTTATTATTATATACCCATGAACTCGTAAGTGTGTTATTATTCAAAGAACAATCACTGATGTTAGTTCATTCTTTTATTTTATATATTTAGTTACCGTACCTATTTCGTTTTATATTAATTCATTATTATTATTATTTGTATTATTCCCCACCAATATATTGATTTTTATCTCCTTAATTATTTATTTTCATTATTATAATATGTATCGATATGTATTATCTATTGAATATATTATTATAGATTATCATAAATTATTATTAATAATGTATAATACATAATGGTATAATTAATAATATTAATAAAAGTTTTACATTTGTTTTAAACCCATTATTTAATAATATTATAAATATCTAAGTTAATTAATTAGGATTACAATATTATTCTATTATAATAATTATATATTATTATTAATTAAATTATATTCTTATTATTATGTGTCTTCATATCTCTATAAATTGATTTGTTTTATTTTAATATCTTTAGCTAAATTCTAATATTAAATATTTTAATTATTATTATTATATATATAATATTATTATTGTTATTATTATTAATTAAGTTATTATTATTATTATTATTTGTATTATTTAATTATTATTCTATTATTATTTTAATATTAGTCTTATATTGAATTTAATTATTATTATTCTAATAATGTATTTTTAAAAAAAAATATTAACGTATATTTAATGATAAGTATTAGGTAACAAACATGTTGAGATGGAATGGAATTAAATTATTATTCATTCTTATTATTAAATTATTTTATTTATTTTAATTATTTTGAATATTTTAATTAATTTTAATTATAATTTAATTATTTTCTAAATTGGAATTATTATTAATTTTAATTCTCTGAATTCCTGATCAAAATCCAAACTCATTCAGCATCATTTTTACTCATCTATTATTATTAATCTATTATTATCCTTTATTATTATATTCATTATTATTATATTATTCACTTTTATGTTATTATCATTGGATTATTTATTTTATTTTATTATTATTATTATAATTATTATATTAGTTGAGTTAATTTATATTTCAGCATTCGTTTTCCCGTAATTGTTGTTGTATTCTCTGTTAGTAGTTGTTGTTGTTGTTTTGTTGTGTTGTTGTTTTGTTGCCTGTCTCCGTTGCTCCTGCCTTCTCCGATCCTCGCTTCGTTGTCTGTCTGTTCTAGCCCGTTTGGTTGTTTGTTGTTCGTTGTTAAAATTGAGTTTTTTTTTCCGTTTAAATTCCCATGAAATATAAATAAATATGGAACCCCCTACAATATTAAGACCTCCCTACTTTTCCGTTGTGCCTTCCTGAAAAACAATTGTCAGTATCAATTATATTGTCACACCGCAACTCTGGTTATGTTCGTTAGCTAGTATTCGTCAGAATATTTATTATGGGCTCCTATTTATATTATTATTTTTATTTTTATTATTATTATTATTATTATTATTATTATTATTATTATTATTATTATTATTATTATTATTATTATTATTATTATTATTATTATTATTATATATTTAGTTAATTATTTTACATATTATTATGTAATTATTTAACTGGATTATTATTGTTTATTATTATTATTATTAAGTTATTATTAAAGTTTAGAATATATCTCTTAAAGATAAAATTTTATTTCACAGTGCTTAGTAAAACGTTCTTAAAGAAAGTGAAGTTTCTGTGCACATCAAAAAAATATTTTCCGATAAATTAAAATCATTAATTCAATAGAAAAGAAATAATATTGAATCCTATGTAGTTTATGTTTACATTAAACAAGTAAAATTAATCATGGTGCAATCTACAGGCCATCAAATTCTTCAAGAGTAGATTTTACAAACTACCTTAACTCTCTAATTCAAACCTGCTTGAAAAAACTTTAAAGTACTGTATTCTGGTGGCATTAAAATAAATATATTTTAACGAAAAGACCCTCATTAGGACATTAGCCGCCATCTCTCTCTCTTAAGGGGACGGAACGGGAAAAATATTTTTTTAATTTTATTGGGATAAATGATACACCATTCGATAGAGATTAAAGCAAGTTCTTACAAATTTTCATATTTCTAATTAGTCATTTGTCCAATAAATGTCTGGTTAGATTTTGAGTTTATTTCATCGAGATATCTAATGAAGTCAGCATTTTCTACAGCAATTTTTAAATTTGAATTCTGCTGAACTTCAAAAGATTTTAAAAACACGGACGTCACTGAAATCAATGCGCAATTAACACAGATGTTTCTATACAAACTAAAATAGCAGCGGTTTCAAATATATATATATATACTATTTTTCTTTTCTTTTTTCGAACTCTCGCAAATTTCTTTTTCTTAAAACTATAAAGTATATTAAAAAATCATCAAAAATTTAATTATTAGTTTTTGAATAAATCATAAATCAAAATAATAACTTTTAAAACGTATATTAAAATCGATAACATAGTAGGAAACATAATGCAATTAACTGGCGAGTATATTTTGTATATATCAAAATATCAACTCGATGTCGAAAATATTTTTTTTTGTAAATGTATAAAGTAGATATGCTCTTTTCAAGTCTTGATTAAACAATGGAAATTGGGTAACTATGAACATGAGACTCATAACGAAAAAAAATTTTTATCTTGCCTAAATTTATAAGATATGCATCTTTCCTTATAATGATGAATAAAAAAAAATTTATTGCTAACTACCTAATTTGAAATTGCTTTTTTTATTATTTTTGTGCCAACTCAAAAATAAAAATCGCAAAATCATTTTTAATTACGTCTGTCACGATATTACGAAATTGCAGATAAGCATGTTATATTATTAAGGAAAAGATACACATTATTTGTTTAGATACATTTTTTGATATGACCAACGGTTTTGCCGCATGCACATGGAAACTTTAAACATTTTCTAAGTTTTTCCAGTGCACTTAGTGCGTCCAAAACTGTTTGACATTACATAAAATATTTATCTAAAATAAAAAAATATATATTCTTTTTAACATTTAAAGCTACAAAAATTTCACTTCTTATTTATTTGAATGAAATAAATAATATTACTTGGACACAATAATAAGAAATAACGTTTGGTTACTCAAAATTCGAAAAAACGAAAACTTTTTTATTATTATATATCAATTATGAAATTTTTAATAAAATAACCAAAAGATAAACAATTTTTGTTAAATAAACTTTTTGCTTTAGAAAAAAAGATCGCTGTTCATTGGAAACATTTCGAAGTTTTCAAAAGTTTCTCGTGATCAGCGGCAAAACATTAGTAATACGAATATTTAATCTAAAATTAAAATATTTAAACTTAGAGTATACACAAGCTGTGAAAGTTCATTGCTAATCGGATAAATATTGAAAAAGTTACATTGCTGACGAATTATATTATTTTTTTTCACTCAAAATAGAAAAATCACTAAAAATTTAAAATAGTTTTATTTCATTTGTATTACATTTCCGATCAATAACGAAATTTTTCAGAATTATCACAGATAACATAGCGAGATTCAACATTTATTGATTATAGAATAGCTTTTTTTGTAACCCCAAAATTATCTAAACATAAAATGATAATCTCTTCTATATTATATACGATCTCGAACAGTTTTGTGCAGATCGTATAAATCAATAAAAAAGGTTTATCGCCAATTTATTTACATGATCTTCCGAAAAAATGAATGGAAGAGAGAATGATGGCCCGTATGGATGATATAATGAATAAAAATATTTTTAATGTTTTTATAAATAAATACACAAACCATTTGAAAGAGAAGAGCAGTAAATTCTGCCCTAGAAATTATTAAAAGCTAAAAATCCTATAATTGATGCTGACTACCCCAAAAATTTAGGTACCCCTACCGAGACCGTCCATTTAAGAACCTGATGAAATCAAATAATTACTAACATAAGTATGCCTAAGATGTATAGAGCATATCAGTTATGTTTAAATAACGCTGCGAGCGACGGTGTTCAATGTTCGAATCCCGATGATGAGAGTAAAATATCCTATGACTCATCATTTCACCTCATAGCCAAGCAATAGGATAGTGATAATTCACATTATTATATACACGTTAACGGAAGCATTTAAATACGATTTTGTCTATATTTTATTAAAGAATAATGTTATTGATAGCGTTTCTTGGCTTGTGTCAATAATGAAATATTTTGCAGATGATAAGACCGATATAAGAATTTTGTAGGTAGAGGAAAAGAAATCAAATTTTTATATCTTATATATATTATAATGATATATATAATATAATATATAATATATTATTAACTTAAATATATATATAGTATATATAATATTGATATATTATATTTATATATATATAATATGATAAATAATTATCAATATTATATATATAATGAGATATATATATATAATAATAGAGTTTATATAATATAATATATATAATTAATATAATATTATAATAATAATATATATATATATATATTAAATCAACATACTCGTTGATACAAAACAACACTTTTAAAAATACCCTTCAGAGTATAGATATTATCATGAAACCATCCAAATAAAAACAAGGAAATTAGTTTGTTAAAGAATTCGAATTCCAGGTCTAAAATCAATCACAAACCTTATCGTAAACACAAAAGAGAAATTATCCTTTTGCAATAAATAATGATTGGAATAACGATTAGAGAACTTTATTGAAAACAGTTTAAAAGAGTTATTAAGCTGATATATTTGAAATATAAGAAATATTCAGTAGCAACATTGAAACAAAATAACAACCTAATCTTTAAAAGTAAATTACAAACTCTCACTATGAATGAATTAAAAATAAATAGAGAATTCTCAGTGACCGAAGGTAAATGGCAAATTCACTAAATAAATAATTTGTCGATATAGTAACTGATGTTAATAAACAAAACCCAAAATCAAATTGACCGAAACTTTATTAGCAGAATGCAACTTTCAGATTTCATTTGAAGAAATTCCCTTCTTAGATATTATCTCTAAACCCCCTAAACAGGGTTGGGTCTCCCTCTCAATTCCACCTCACCACTTCTCTCTGGGCTCTTTTCAAATTATTTTTTCTCTCGAATGGTATGATTTTTATGATCCACTGATTCTGAAATTAAAAAATACTAGAATAAAATCTCTGGGTATGAAGTTTTTTCAGGAGTTAGGAATAGAAGAAATAGATTGTTATTTTCGCACATCAACCGGCCTCCGTTTGACACTCTTCCCAGTGAAAATAGGGGAAAACTGTCTGAGTCACAATACTAATGACAAAAAAAAAAGGCTATTAAATAACACAATTTAAAATCAATAACACATATCAATTAAAAACTAGTTTAGAAACATGCTAGACGGATTTATTTAAGTCCAACCAATTTGTTTTTTACTGAACACTGTTAAACGTTCTTCTAAGTAGCCATCACCAACCCATGACCCCGTTTTTTGCATCTCAATATTGTTGCAAACCGTAATTCGTACAAATTAAGCGCCGCATTTACAATATTATAGCGTGAGATATCAGTAGTATTATTATATATATCATATATATATATATATATATTAATATAGTATATATTATATATATGTATATATATATATATCAGGATATATCATAATAATATATATTATAGTAATATATACTATCATATAATATACATATTATATAATATATTCAACATATATATTTTTAAGTTCCTTAATGCTATTTCTTCAATATCAGTCAGATTTTTTATAAGTCTATATAATTTTCGGATTCTAATAGAACACTACTTGGAGCTGTTTCTTTAGCTGTTTACCTAAGCAAGTAATAGACCCGAACGAATGAATTCTCCTATGAATCTAGCCCTTATAAAAAGATTTTGCGTTAGCCCAAGAGTCCTGTCAGCCAACTGCTCTATAAATATCTAAAAGATTCAGATAATCAGAATCTTTTCCCCCAACTACTCTCTCTGTTACTCTCGTATCCCTCCTTCACTCGACCTTCTCGAAATCTCAGAGAAATTTGGCACACTTTATCGAAATTCAGAATTCCGGATTTGGCATTATTCCCGCTTGGATTGGACATCTCTTGGATTAGGAATGGCACATTATTCCCAGATAATGAAGTCGTGACTCACAAGGCCTGTTTCGGGAACAATCTTAGCTCCATGTTTATGGATCCAAAAGACCTCTTACAAGAATGTTCAATTCAGGTCGAGTCAAAATAAATATTTCCAAAAAAATTGAAAAGTTAGTAAAACAAAAAGTGTATTGCAAGCGAATCGAAGCTTGAGAGCAGTTAGTCATAACCCGCACGACGCAAAGATTCTGGTTTTGAAACATTCAATTCTTATTTCCAAATCAATAAAGCTTTATATTGGATTGTCTATTTATCATAAGAGCAAGATCTAATTCACATAGACTCTGCGCGCTTCAAAAAAATTAAAATTCATTAAGCCGATTTTTAATATCACTGTTCGCCAGACTCATAACAGCCGCCTAACCTATAAACATCATAGATTTCAAAAATAAACCCTCATTACAATAGCCATTTTCAGTCTAAGTGCGATAGTTAGCTCGAATATAATTCCACATTCATTCTGAACGCTTAGGATTTGGTCTATATGGTAAATTACAGCGTACCAAACGTTCTTAGCCTCATAGGAGCGTCTATCAGCCGAGCAAGTAGTAATGACCATTCGCTGCACATTTTCCCCCTTCCTACAAAGGAGTTCAATATTTCATTTTGAAATTCAACATTACGCTCGATACACTATCCTCATGCATTACTGTGGGGAACTTTGAACTGGTTGCTGTGCATTCTGTTGTATATTTTGGACAGCTGGATGGGGGGTTTGCAACATTCAAGGCAGACAATTGTTCTGGCTTTAATTTCTTTCACTGGTATTTCCACACAATGCTTTTCATAAGACCAACGTAAAGATAAATAATCAGCTTATGACTGAAAATGCAAAGAAACATTCTAACACTGAAGCTGTTATCCACTCCACCAATCTCTATGCCGGGTATATAAACTTAACTGACGGAAACAGAGAAAGATAACGACGCTGTTAATGGTGGGGATCGGACTATATATTAATACGTCACAGTCTCTTATTCCACCTGAACTTCCGTTTATCTTCTTGAACATTTTAATTTCGTGAACAATCTCGTCTGAAGAAGATATTTGTTTAAAGCAAATCTATGAGCTTAACAAAAATTAAAACAAAACTTCTTATCAGTTCAGATTTGAGCCAATAATGAAGTTAATGGAGGACACCTATTTTTCTGTAGAACTGAATGCTTCGGGCAAGTTTTTAAATGATTTACCGAGTTCTCATTTATGATGTTTGTTCAATACTCATTAAAGCGAAATATCAAAGAATGACACAATACCCTATTTTCTTCCATATGCTTGTCATCTGACGATGTATGGCGTGTCTTTCCGACCAGGATAACGATAGGGACGCCTCATGCATATTTTCTGCACAAAAGAGCCGGGATAACATCTAAGCTTAATAATGCTCCTAAGCGGTTACCTGTTGGCCTACGGGTTCTTCTTTGAGTTTTGAAAAATAGTTTAATAAGCGACCATGCACGCCAGAAAATCCAGTCTCCAAGAGTAGCTATAAGTTCAACGCAGCAAGCTAGGCATAGCAAGCGCAATTAGTGTTCATGTCATGCACATGCGATTGTAAAAAGAGTTTGCCCTGCATTGACATGCCAGCGCAAACCGCTGATATACTTCCCCTACTGCTTACGCGACAGTTAATCGTGGAACAACGAAATTCCGCAAATGATAGGATATAATGATTTTTTCGCTCTGTTCCATAACTTATACGAAAAGATAGTCTTTTCCGGTCAATGATATGGTAAAATTCTATTCGAAAGTCGCACGTTTTCTCAATAAAAGGATTGCAACTCAATTCAGGTCTGAGTTTTTGATGAATGTATGGATGAGCAGGGAATTTAACGGACATCTAACTTCATCGGATGGAGAATGAACATCTTCTCCATTTTGAATAGAAAATACGAAGATATAAGTAAGTAAATATTTCATGGGATTAAGATGGTATGATTTTATAAGCCATGGGAGTATAGTCAAATGATGTATAGAGTGCTAGACTTCTAAGGATATTGATAGGATGAGTAAATTTCGCGATGGTTGTAGAGATCATTTCTAGTATATTAATGGTAATAAGAGAAAGAAAAGAACTATGAGAGTGAAGTCTCATTAGTGAGATGATGGAATCTCTAAACGAATACAAGCTTTGGTCGTCAACTGATCTTCATTTTGTGAGTTTAGCTGAAGTGCATATGAGTTGCACTACTAACACTAATTGATGACTAGTATCGAGTGTTATTGTCTATAACTCGGTAATCCAAGTGCTAACACTAGTCCTCCATATACTATAGGAACTGTAATTAATATTCATGAACTATTCTGATAGACTAATTACTTTTATCTATAAGATTAGACGTCCATAGAGTTGTATTAGTATTTTGCGAATTGTATCGATGCGCTAGCACAAGATCTCTTATTCAATAATAACTCGTTGGGCACTCGATAGTAATATTTGATGAAAGTTTTATAACACTGAATATTAGAATAGATGCTCTATAACTCGTTCCTGACTCCGAGCAGTCCAATGTGATAACGATTTTAATTGAGTTCTTGATTGCGACGTTCAGCATTTTATTACATTGATAGAGTAAGAGGTATTATAAGTACTTTTACCTGCCACCCTGAACAGACCTCTCGATTATCCAGCCTATAAGACTGTTACCTAAACTAGTATCATAAGATGGTATTTCCTTTGACATTAGTGCTGTTACTTAGAGGCGAGTATTATATGTAATCTCAATTCTGCATGGTGATCTGTCAGTACGATGAGGGACAAAACCTGGGTTTGACCACCAAGTCAATTAGGAGGCCACTATGAAGACCCATTGTACTCTACGATCTAGCCATCCCAATGTCTCGAATAGGCTGACTGCTCGTATATCTCGAAGCACTATATTAGTCTACATACTTGGCCGCGCTAGGTCCGATTACTACCATGTGTATAGACCTTATTTTAATAATTGTGTCTTCGGATTAAAAGTGTTGAGAACAGCTCGTCGAGGAATGATGCATAATGTATCTCAGAGATTCACGTGCGACACAGTATCGCTGTGGCATTATTTCCGCAGTTTAGTGTGCTCGTTTATCTATGAATTAGGTGCGTAGTTTTAATATTAAAGGTACAATTGGTATCAGTTTAAACGAGGTAGGCGCAAAAAGTTAGTTTACTCTTTAAAGTTCCCAAATACTACTATCACTCCCGAGAGTTTTCTCTGCGAGAACCGTTTCTGGTTGCTATTAAATAGTGGTTTTAATTTCATGGACCAACTACTAGAAGCATCTAAAGATACAATCTCAATGATCAGATTACTCCTTCTACATAACAAAAGTCTTCTATCGTACTACAACTCCTGAGAAAGTTATAACAATATATATGAACCGTGGCTACTTACTATCTTGTATTCTATCATTTGACAATGTATTAGTGTAGATGGTATAAAGAATGTCAAGTCAGTTTAAAATAGATTATTCTGGTTTAGAGATAATGCATATAAGTGGATGTAACAATTTTCTAGACAGTGCCGAAATGATTTATTTACTCGATTAATATAATATAGGTCGCTAGTATTCATAATGTAAAATTTTAAAATAATATTAATTAAATTATAATAATTCGTTTGAGATAAAACCGTTAATTATATATATATATACATAAGAATTACATTATATTTAAAATTTTTAAATTTGAATCAAGTTTGATAGTTCTCTGTTAATTTAAAAATAAAATAGAACTTATCAATTGATATAGTAAAATGAAGATCAAGATTTATTGTATATCTGTAGTAAATATAAACGTAAAGATAAGTAAGCTATTTAGCATTTCTGATATTATAAGTTTATAATATTATAATTAAATATAAGAGACTTTATGTTTAAATACTATAAATATTATAGCATGTCTTATTATGAAATATAGTTTTACTTTACTGATTAAATATAAATATACTGTATTATATATTGCCTCTTAGGGCTAATATATTTAATATGATAAAAGTCTGATTATATTATAGCATAAGAGCTTAATATTATACTAGAATTAAAATCAATAAAAATTTAAAAAAATTCTTAAGTATTATCATACAAGGATGCAAGCTGATTATATAGCTTAAGGCTAATTCTTAATTAAAACTTTAAAAATTTAAAAACATTAAGTAAGTAAAACTTTTGACCTAATTATAATAGTTATTTACTTAAAATTATATATATACTCTATAAATATACGAAATTTTTCATATGATTATATTTTGTATTTTGCTAAATATTAAGATAAGATAATAAAATCAATAATACCAAAACTAATGGTATAAATATTTAGCGTGAGAGTAAATAAATAGAATGTTGGTATAAACAGCGTGTGCGAGTGGTATCGAAAGATGAATTTTCTATGATTATATTGGATTGTTTTGAGTTTCAAAGCCATAAAGATTATATGCACCCGCTGGGTGAGTCAATAAAAAAGAATCTTGCACCTAGATCTTACGCCTGATAGCGTGTGGACCTAATTAAAAATATGTATAACGATAGTCTATGATGTATTACGCGAATAGAACCAGATTGCATACCATGACGATGTTGCCAGTTAGTGTCCGAGTACCTCTATTATCCATACCACATGTAACAAATCATCTAGAGAACTCAAAACGGTTAAGACTATAACAGAATAAAAGAGACAACTGACACATTACTAAGTGAGATATATGATTCCTTACGGTACGATTACAAACCGACATTCGCCATACGGACACAGAGCTTTAACGTAGAATCTTGAGACATACGTAATATAAGATTAGTGACTAGCAATGAGATCGTGTAGCTCGTTCTAACGATGACACATCTGTGCTAGTACAATTCTCTACAGTGCGATCACAGTTCATTACGAAGATGAGACGAGGATCTCCTTCCTCTCTTAAGCTATACTGGAGTCTCTATGACGATCATATATTTGGTATTATTGAATATGATGACTTAATGCAGAGTTTTTGTGTAGACGAGGAGGAGATTCCTATGCTACTCTCTTTCTTTCTCTGTTCCTCGACTGCCTTATATTTGTGAGATCCGGTACTTCTTCGCGTCCACATTCGACCTCGTAAACCACATGATTGTCAATGATGGAGGCGCGTGCGTTACTGACGGATTCTTCTTTTCCGAGTCTATCCACATCTGCATGCCTTCAGACTGGTGATGAAATACTCGCGATAGAGACAGCCTTCAGTGAGGTTGCTTACCTCATAAGTCTAGGTATGGGAGCAGAAGTCGTTCCAGCGCGACGATATAGCATCACTTTATTATCCCCTGAACTATGTGTCTCTCCATGCAAGTGGTAGTATACCAGCCATGCTATCCGTCTATGCTATCATTCGTTGGCAATCGACCAGGTTGTTCCACGCATTCGTATCATGAATACATCAGACAATTGGAAACAATGCAAATACCTCATATGTAAGCATTACTATTCATCTTGATCCAAATCCGAAGTACCTGAACTAAACGCACAATAGGTCTACTGATCGTTCTATACTGAGTCCATTGTGGTGGTGAGCGTAGCTAGAATGTCAATCAGATTACTACTTTCCTTGAAGAGATTGCTATCATGTTATGTATATATTTATGCTGTTCACCAATATTTAGTGGTAATGAGAGATGTGGGATCTATGAAGACAATAATATCTGTTATATTCTTATGTGTCTGTTTGAAGTCCTCTGGGCTTAGATAAACGTCTATGTGTCATCATCAAAAAATAGTCAGGGGATAAATCGACGACAGAAGATCGTTATGAAGATGATCCTCATACGATTCTTCATTTCTAACTGTCGATCTACTTCTTCAGGTTCCTTATATTCGTATTCATTTTACTTGTACCTTGTAGATGTATTCAATTTGCGGAACTTTCTCAATCATGGTTTCTGGTCGTCTTCTTGGGAAATATGCCATAGCGAGATTCCAACAATCTACAATTCATATACAAATTAGTCCATAATGTGCGAGATTCTGAAAGTCTGTCTTCTCTAGTAATTAGTGTTTACATTATACCCGGTGACCAGCCACATAATTTTCGATTAGTCAATCTTAACTACATGCAAAGCGATAAACATAGTTGTATCTTTTTCAGGGCTCGCTTTATATGTTTAGACATTACTACATCAAAAGGTCCTTACGTATAAGTGGCTTGCTTAACTGAATTAATTAAAGCTATGTGTGTGTCGAGTTTCTTAATCACTAGTCATAGGGTCTCCAC
>JABUQX010111684.1:20000-23855 GCA_015478945.1 Trachelipus rathkii | reverse complement strand
CCGAACCAATAAAATTCTTGTCGTACTCAATATAGTATATATATATATATATAATATATTTATATATATATATTATATAATATATATATTATATATATATATATATTTATATATTATATATATATTATATAATATATATATGCATATAATATATATATATAAATATATATATTATATTTTATATACTATATATATATTATATTATTATAGTTATTATATATATAATATAGTATATATGTCATGTCCTGCATCACCTAAAATATACTATATTAATATAATTATATATATATTATATATATATTTATATATATATTATATAATATATAATATTATGTAATATAATATAACTAAAATATTATCATTATATAATATAAATATTAATATATTATTATATATATATATAAATAGTATATTATATATATAATATATATATATATATAATATTATATTATAATATATATATATACATAATATATCATAATAGATATTAAATATATATAATTATATATATATAAATAATCTATACAAAGGTGTCCTTTAACGCGGTTAAAGCGTTAACTCGTTAATTTTTTCGTTAACTTTAAACGCTTTCGTTAATTTCGTAAAAGACAGTAACGGACTATCTTAACGAGTTACATTTTAAAATTAACGTTCGAGTTAAAAATTTTCCCCACATCCGTTAACGTACCGTAATTTACGGTTATTAAAATAGTTTTCTGTCATCCACGATCTTTAAATCTCTATTCACGAAGTCTCGGAATTCGGTAAAGAGAGAAACTTTTTTTTTCTCAAAATTTCCTAGAAGCGGCTTCTCATGGCCAAAATGGTTCTATCTTTACTCTCGCGTTATTATCCTGTTAAGTAATGTTTAACACCAGGGTTGGAAAAAAAACCCGAATTTTGAGGAATGTGCTTACGTGCTGACCCGCGCCCCTCGTTTCAACTATATTCTCTATGTCTTAATACTTATACACTATCCCTCAGTGTTGGAAGCACGCACATGTCCAACCTATTCGAAAAAAGGAAAGCCGTTTGATTCCTTTCATAAAACTATCCGCCCATATAGCTCTTCACTTGTTCAATTCTATCTAAGATCTTTGAAACCCTATCTCAAACTCTCTTCTTTCCAGATCCCAGTACGGCTTTGGTGTCAAGGTCTACTGACGCATACTTGCTTAGTTTCCATCGGCTTGGATTGATGGAGGCGGACTTCTCTTTTTCTGTCAATAGTTGGTGTTTTCAGGGTTCTGTCGTATCTCCTACTTTTCATTAATGAATCTTCTCACCTGGACATCTAACTCTAACTCCACTTCACATGCCGAATGACTCGACCTTCATTTCTATCAATACATTTCAATTCTGCTCCATCTTTACTTCTAGAATTGCCCCTCGTTCTTAATCTTTCGATTCTATTCTCGCTGATTAGGATAGAATTTCCGGGTGGGTCGTCTCACCTTTGTCTGGAATTCAATCTTTAAAACCCCAACTTCTACAAATCTCCCTCTCATAAAATACCTCTAAACTTCCTATCTCTCTTTGACGGTCTCCTCCTCTGCTTATCGTCTCTCCTGTTGACATATAATTATAAACCTCCTTGGCCTTACATAAACAAAAAATGTATTGGAAACGCTTACATCAAAACGGTTGCTGGGGATGCTCAAAGGAAACACTGGGAGTATCTAGTTTTAGACTGCGGGGAACTTTATCCTCTTCTCAGCTCTCCAGCTATACAAGGGTCTCATCCGCCCTTGTATAGAAGTACTGCTCTCATATATGGGGGCTCTGGTTTCACGGCTTTTGGACAAGGTCGAGTCAAAAGCCAAAAGGCTTATAATAAAAACTGTTATGTACTTTCCACTTCACTTAACCCTCTATCTTTGCGGCGCGATGTTGGTGCTTTATCTCTTTTCTATAGGTATCGCAGCTGCAGGTGTTCGAGGGAACTTATCACTCGCGTACCACCACCTTTACGACGCCCTCGTAGCACAAGGGGTGCTGTATCTGCGCACAAGTTTTGTGTTGATATTGAAGGGGTGCTAAGTCTGCGCAAGAGTTTTGTGCAGATATTGGTAACTCCAGGCTAGTTCGCTGCGGTGCTTCCTTCTTTCCTGCCACCACTGCCATCTTCCATCTTCTGTGTTTCCGCTTGATTTAATCTCCCTCACTTTTAAAACCTGCGTCTATGTTCATCTGCGTAATTTGCGCCAGCGGATGAAATTTTGGCGTGCAACACCCCTTCCTTGAATAGGGCTCTGGTGGCGATAAAAAAAAATTAAAAAAATATAAAAAAAAAAAAAAAAAAATTTTTTTTTTTTTTTTTTTGAAGACGGTTAACGTTAACGGATTAACGTTAACTTCGCGCTACATTCTTTACCAATAAACGCTTTAATGATTAACGCCTTAATTTTTTTTGTTAACGATTAAGAATTAACGACGTTAACTTTCTCTTTAACGGTGCATATATTATATAGTATATATTATATATATATAATATAGTATTATATATATTATATATAATATATATATATATATATATATTATATGATAATAATATATATATATATATATATATATATTAATATGATATAATATAATATATATATATATATATATTATAATATATATATATATATATATATATATTATATAGTAATATATATATATATAATATTTATATTATAATATATATATAACTATATATTATAATATTATATATTATATAATATATATATATATATATATATATTATAATATATAATTTTATATATATACTATATACTATATAATTATTTATATATATATATATAATATAATTATATATATATATATATAATATATTATAATATAATATATATATATATATATTATATTTTATTATACTCATCACGTCTCGCACATAACTCAGTGTGGTGTAGTGCCAGATCGGGGAATGCATGTTGGCTTATTTGCGAATGGTTCCTGCAGGTTGTTCAGTTTATTGCAACTCTTGACGAACTTTCCAATTGAACTATTCTTCTCCAAGTGATCTCGTCCGCTACAGTTAACCATATTTCCTTCATCCCATAAATAATCCCCCTTGCTATAAAGCTCCTTCTACTCCAATAACCCACCTCATTTGGGTTACTGTCCATCTACACTCACTTAGCACATAACCACATCAGAGACAAAAAAAAATTAAAAACCTTCTATAAATCCAATCAATCTATTATCATTCATTCTAAACACATGACCATATACCCATCCTAGTACCTCATTGAATTTGATAACTAATAAAATACATCAGACATTATCATACACTCTCGGAAAATATCAATAATAATACATATACATTTCATAAATAATCTATCATAAACTATAACTAACATAATGACCACAATATACTATCAGTAACCTAATTCATTACAATAAACATCAAATCCTTTTTCATATTTAGTGTATTAAATGAGACCAACGATATCATCCATCAGAACAGTTGGAACAAATATACACTCGAACAATTTCATTTTTACGTTCCTTGATAAAATCCCCTTTTTCCATATTTCTCTAAGATTCTTAATTCTCTTTCAACCTCCGCCACCCTATGGTCAATGTTTCTTTCGCCTCCGAAAGCCCCAATGTTGCCGTTCCTACGTATCTAAAACCTGTTGTCGCGGCTAGGCTTTCCCACTTCACCTTTTATTGATATCCAACCCGGATTTGAGAATCGTCTCCTTTGTTTTGCCACTAATTTCATCAACTTTACTTTTAGCTGACATATAATTTTTATCCTTTTCCTTAGCACACTCATTCCAAACTCAAGCACCAATCATGCAGTTTTTCTTTGTATCAGTCACCAACACAGTATATTTAGCAAAT
>JABUQX010111684.1:12500-15000 GCA_015478945.1 Trachelipus rathkii | reverse complement strand
CATTCCGATGTTGTAGCGCACCTTTACTCCCAATCTGGGAAAAAAAGGTAGATAAGAAAGAAAGAAAGAAAGATTATTATATTATAATGATATATATATTATATAAATGATATATATATATATATATATAATTACATATATATATAATATATTATATATTTATATTATAATATATATATTATTATATATATGTATATTATATAATATAGTATATATATATATATATATATATATATATATATATATAATATATATATATATATATATATATATATATATATAATATATAATATATATATTTATAGTTAAAGGAAAGTTCATTAAATATTCCGGCTCAGGCAGGAATTTTTTTTGGGTATTCCGGCTAATTCTGGTTCCAGTCGGAACTGAAAACTGAAAATTTCAGTTCCGGTACACCCCTAATAATAATAATAATAATAATAATAATAATAATAATAATAATAATAATAATAATAATAATAATAATAATAATAATAAATAAATAAATAATAATAAATAAAGATAAATAAATGAAAAATAAAAGCAATACAACTCACAGTCTCACAGAGGGTCATTTGACAACAATCTTCAATGTCAATTTTTATACCATCGTTCTCTTTTACACATAAGCCCCCCCTCTTAGAAAATACTTTGGGCTTATATCGACGGTGCATTTTTGGCTTCACTGGAGAACTTGAGATTCCTTTTCTGATATTGTCTGCACAAAATTTTTGAATACCTTCCATACACCTACTATTCATGAGATTTCGGACAATTACAAATAAGGTAATAAAAAGCAAAAATGAACAGCCGCAGACCAGGAATATAATAAGAAGTTTCATCTTATGAATTTTTTGTCTGAAAGAAAATACAGAACCATTAATTTTCTACCAAAATGATTTAATTCTACAAAGTTTTATTTACTTGAATTCATAATAAAAAGGCTATAACAATAAACAATAACCAATGAGTCAAAAATTTGGAAATATAATGGTCATGTAACAATAAATAATTATTTATCATAAAAATGAGTAAAATCTTTAAATATACAAAATATTACCCAAAATGGAAAAATTATAATACATTACACAGAAAAAATAAAAACAACAAATATGAACAATTTTCCATATGGTTGTAGTGAATAATGATGGAGTACCAATTAATGAATGAACAAATATTAATATTGCCAAAAGTTGAAATAAGTGTGGAGGAACAATTTTATCAACATGTTTCTGACCCTCTTATTTTATTATTTTTTCAGTTGTCAACTCCACTCACGGGCAGAGCCCTATTCAAGAAGGGGGTGTTATACGCCTCAAAAGTTCATCTAACGTAGATTACGCAGATAAGCACAGACGCGGGTTTTAACGTGAGGGAGATTAAATTTAGCAAAAACACAGAAGATGGAAGAGAATTCCACAGAACAGAGGTGGCAGAAAAGATGGAAGCACCGCAGCGAACTAGTCTGGAGTTACTAATATCAACAAAAACCTCTCGTGCTGACACAGCACCTCTTGTGCCACTAGGGCGTCGTAAAGGTGGTGGTACGCGAGTGGTAAGTTCCCTTGAGCACTTGCCGCTGAGGTGCCTATAGAAAAAGAGATAAAGCACCAACATCGCACCGTAGAGATAGAGATTTAAGTGAACTAGAAAGAACAGAACAGTTTATAAGCCTTTTGGCCTTTGACTCGACCCTATCCAAAAGCCTGGTGAAACCATAGCTCCCCCCCCAACAGATATGAGAGCAGTACTCCATACAAGAGCGGATGAGAGAGGCCCTTGTATAGCTGGAGTAACTGAGACTGATTAAACAGAACTCCCAGTTTCTTTGAGGCCGCCCTAGCAACCATTGTAATGTGAGGTTTCCAAGACATGTTTTACTTGGTTGCTTATGTTAAGGCCAAGGATGCTTTTATTGTCAACAAGGAGAGACGAGAATACCGTCGAAAGAGATAGGAAAAGTTAGAGGTGTCTTAGAGAGGAGATTTGTAGTAGTTGGGTTTTAAAAGAACTATGAATTTACAAGGTTTAGAACGACCCCACCCGGAATTCTGTCAGATCAGCGAGAATAGAGTCGGAAAAATTAAGACCGAGAAGCAATTCTAAAAACAAAAGAGAACTAAATTAAATGAGTTGAAGAAGTGAAGGGTCGAATTACCTAGCTTACCACCGAAAATGTAAGAGTTAGATGTGCAGGTAGATAATTACTGAAAAGCTTGGGAATAAAGTGAGGAGATAAGACACAACCCTGAGTGAAAACACTTCCCATATTGACAAGAAAAGAAGTGCTTTGATAACAACTGCCGATATTGATGGATTTGAAGAAAATAGCCATAAGTAAGCAGAGAAGAAGGAGAGGAAACCCGAAGAAAGGAGAGGAGCTTGAAGCAGTGGCCGTACCATATACCCGGAGTCAATGCTTTGGATATGTCAAGGCGCCACCACGCCAAAATCTCCCGTAGTTCCTAGGGCTGAGAGAAAACCATAAATCTGTTAGAAT
>JABUQX010111684.1:0-7500 GCA_015478945.1 Trachelipus rathkii | reverse complement strand
GGTTCTTCTTTTTGGAAGAAGCTTGTGACACTCGTAAAGATATGTGCGCTAGATATAACAAAGTTAAGCTCTGCTTTCATGGTAGGTTTTTTTAACAACCTCACAATTTTCTGATATCCAGGTCTTTTCATCAGACATTTGAAACTTACATCTTCCCATCTTCAAAAATTTCAAATTTCAAAAAACTTTATTCAATTATTATTTAAAATTATTTTAAACAACCTGAAAATTGAAAATTTAAACAAATTATTTACCTATGTTTTCCAGTTCTTGAGTTCAATAAACTGTTTTGTAGTTAAACCACATTTTTAATTCAGTCACAGGTAAAACAAGAAAAAGATATCTCCAAGTAATAATATAAAAAGTAGAAGAAAAGTGAAGAAAGTGTAAAATTGCTTAAAAAAGTGAAAAAAAATGACTAAGCTAAAAAAAAGTGTATAAAAAGTGAAAAAAGTGTACCGCTACAAGCCCTGCTTTTATGTTTTAACATGATTACAATTTACAAGAAGATTCTTTAACTAGCTACAATATAAAGAATAAAAATAATGAAAGAAGAGACCTCAATTATCATCTGATAAGACAAAATAAAAACGCTATTACTCAAACATACAAACATAGTATAATATATACTCTAAGATAAAGATAGATAGCATTCAATACTCAAATTCAAAATTCTCACAAAGTGTGATGCAAAAACATTAAACTTTCACTAGTATCTGGCTGTTTTTGGGGTGTTTACATTCCACCTACACTAAAAATAAACTCGCTCAAAGCTGATGATATGAGGAGAGTGCTGATAATTATTTGCCTGAAGCACTGATAATAATGAAACCCTTCAATTGCATGCCACCACATGAAAGGATTCTCTTCTGTAGGCAGCATCTCCATGTTTTCGTAGAGACTCTTTGATGACTGTCTCTTCTGTTTTTTTCGATGGGGTTCTTTGGTGTGATTCCTTTGAAGGTGAATGAGATGTCAGTGCAATTTTGACCATGAACTTATCAAAGTCTAACATATCAAATCCTCTTCATCTTCAGTAGGTTTATTTGCTGAAAACAGCCACCATCGTCACCTCCAGTGCTGCTACCAGGAGGTTGCTGATGGCCATTTCAGTTTCCATTTCTGTGGAGTATTTTTATTCACCTTGAGGCAAGCTCCTTGGTCATACCCCATTTAATACATTCTAGAGTGGTTCACCATCAAATGCCATTCTTGTGGGGTTTCAGCAAGCTTAATGAATTCCTTATTAGAACCTTTTATTTATTTTATTTTTTTTTTTTTTAGTTGTCACAACCACTATATGAATGAGCACAGACGCAGGCTTTAAAGTGAGGAGATTAAATTGGTAGGAAACACAGAGATGGAGAGAATTCCACTAGGAGCCAGAGGTGGCAGGGAGAAGAAGGCTTACCGCAGCGGGCAGTCTGGAGTTACTAATATCAACACAAAACTCATGTGCCGACAAACACCCTTTGTATTACCTAAGAGGCTGTCGTAAAGGTGGTGAAAGTAATAAGTGAGTGGAGATTCCCTCGAGCACTTACTGCTACATAGTACCTATAGAAAGAGATAAAGCACTAACATCAGCGCGCAAAGAGATAGGTCAGAGTGGGCTAGAGTACAGGAATGGTTTCATACAGCCTTTAATCACCCCATGCAAGCAGGGTGAAATCAGGCCCTCCCAGATAGCAGGAGCAGGTACTCCATAAGGACAGGATGAGACACTTACATGCTAGCTGGGGTATGGCAGAAGGAAAAGTATGATGCAAACAAATTTATTTCACTTGGGGGCCTATTAGTGGCAGTAGTGAGTTTCAGACATTGCTTTAGACTATAAGGGTAAGATGTTATAATTGTGTATTGGAGGCAGAGAGGAGCATTAGGAATGGAAGAGTTAGAATGTGTCTTGAGGAGATTTGTGAAGTTGGGTTTTAAGTCAAATTTCACAAAAAGTTGGGGCAGAACCGCCTGAGGGTACCAGATCAGTGAGAATAGAATGGAAAGATTAAGGCGAAGCAAATTCAGGGTAAAGAGGCAGGGGTGAGGCGGGTTGAAGAATGAAGGGATTCGAGTCAAGCGTCACATGGTGGATAGGTTAAGATGTTGCAGGTGAGATGCATTCGTGGCTCCAGGGAATAAAGTAGGGAGATAATGCAGAACCACAGGGGAACACCACTATTGACAGAAAAAGAAGAGGAAGTAAACCCAGTCAACTATTGGCGATGATGAGCGATTTGAAAAGCCTGGGTATAAATATAGCAAGAGAAAGAAGGAAGCCAAGGAGGGGAGCTTGGAGAGCAGTGGCGTTGCCATACCAGTCAAGAAGTGTTTATAAGTCGCGCCACCATGATTCCTAAGGCGGGTATCAATCTGTTGTGGGAGGGAAAGTACTTATCCTTATTTTAGTTGCGAAGGTCTTTTTGGGGGATTATGATCAGAGAGAAGAAAATAAATTCAGTATGGTTTAAAAGAAGTGAAGTTGAGAAAAGAATTTCAAAGATCTTAGAAAGAATCCAAGGGCTTGAAATTTAGGGCGGAAATGATTATTAAAGAGGTCAGAGCAGCTTCTTTTTCGGAATAGTTGGACAGCATGTGGCTTTAACACTGGGGAAATAAATAGTAGGGAGGGAGATAGAGGATTTGGGGGAGGAAAAAATACATCAACCCTTAGGTACACCTCAAGAAAGCTCGAGGAGAATACCATCCGGGCGCACGTTCCTAACGGTTTCTAGATTTCAGGAGCCGCGCACCAATCAAGATGATGTAACCACAGGTAAAGGCATGGGACACCGAGGAGAAGGAGGAGGAAGGAAGAGGCTGGAGACAAGAATGTCAGGAGTTGAGTTATGGAATAGGAGGCAGGAAAAGTGGGACTTTTCAGTTGGAGTGCTGGCAGAACCATCAAGGAGCAGGAATATAGAGGGAGGGAAGGGATAATTCACAGAAGTTGTTAGAGATCTTTTTGGCTGGGGTCAGAAAAGTTCCCATTGATAGGAGAGCCAAGGGAGGTGGCGCAGCACTTCGTTTAATACTGAAAATTAAGCTTTTCGTCGAAGAGCGCCTAGAGCGATTCTAGCTCCAACAAAGTGCCAAAAGTGATAGGAGCAAGAATTTTTCATCAATGCCTTTTCATCTACCTAGCCTGGGCTGACCAGAGAACAAGCACGATCTAAGAGCCATGGATTTTGAGGAGAAAAAGAATTAGTCGAAGAAGAAGGAATGAACCTGATCATCCCATCAACGATTACAGCTTTCACCTTATCGGCTGAAGCGTCTTCAGTCAAAGCAGTCACTCCAAAATTATATTTATCATGGAGAGGCTCATGAAGCTTGTGCTGATAAACTGGAATCAAAGTGCCAGGAAGGCATAGGAGCAAGGATGGAGCTATTGGAGAGAAAGTATTAAAAATTAAGTACTCCAAAGTTTGTGGATTTCAGATTTACCAATAGGAGCGAAATTGGTGTATTTATAGAGGACTAGTGATCGATGACATAGGTCAATTGTTTCGGGGTAGTTTGGGTTGATCAGGAATGTGTGTTGGGTTTTTTTTGAGTGGTTGCTTCAGATCGTTAAGGAATACTGAATGATTGACAGGTGAAAAAAAATCAGTATGAGAGGAACCCATCCATTCAGTGTTTTGTACATCCCCTAAAAAGAGGACCTCAGTATTTGGATGAGAAAATATAACAGTTTCAGTCTCGTGAGAAGTAATCAAAAAAGGCATGAAAAATCTGTTCTGTTAGGAGAACAGCAGAAGCACAAGATTATTGTAGTAGAAGGAAGAAAGATTTTAAGCCACAGAAAATCGAGTTAGGAGATTCGAGATGTGTTATAGGAGTATTTATGTTTACATAGGTACATACTCCACCCTTCAGAGGAAATATAAAATAAGTTATAGTTGGATATATTAAACGAGTTAGAGGGTGAATTCTTAGCTGGTCTCAGACAAGAGCAAAAAATTAGGGTTAGAGTTAGAGTTGGTATTCCACGGATGCAGAGTTAGAGTGCAAGCCACTGATGTTGATAAAGTCAATAGAAAGCCTGCGCTTGTGCAAATCTGCTATCATACACGCACACACAATTATAAAAAAAAAAAAAAAAAAAAAAAAAAAAAAAAAAAAAAAACCAAAAGAAAAAAAGAGAGGTAAAAATTATTCGCACGCTAAAAAGCCTAAATTTAAAACTTGAAATTTACTAAAATCGCTAAAACCTTATTTACAGTAAATATCTAAAATATGAATAATCCAGAAAGTTTAAAAACACTCGTGCTCACACACACTCACGAAATTGCGTACAAAAAAAAAGAAAAAAAATACTATTGATCAACTAAAAAGTGGAAGCTAAATCTGTATAAATTATAATAATGGCTATCCAAATAGGTAAATGTTACGCTAAAACCCAAATTGGAGAAACGCTAAAAATCTAAGTTAAAAAGAAGTTGAGGAAAAAAAATAATAATAAAAAAACATAACCTAGTATATATATATATATATATATATATATATATATATATATATATATATATATATATATATATATATATATATATATATATATATATATATATGCTACTGCTACTATACTATATATATATATATATGAAACTAGATTTTTTTGTATTTAATCTAAAAAGTTTACTCATAATTGCACAGAAAAAGGAAGTAAATATCGATAAAAGTATCGATATATTGGCTTGGAATACTGATACCCAGAAAATGGCCCCGATACTGCTACGATACTATGTATCAGTACATCTCTAGTATATATATATATATATATATATATATATATATATATATATATATATATATATATATATATATATATATATATATATCTTATAATATATATATATATATATATATATATCTATATATATTCTTCATCTACCTTTTTCTCCCCAAGACTGGTGGTAAGGTGTGTAACAAGCATCAGAAAAGAAAATCAGTAGAAGAATATGACAAAAGTAGAAAAGAAAGACCAGCCTTAACCCCCCCCTCTGAACCACCAGTGAGAAATCGTCGCGATCAGAAAAATCCACCCTATAGCTTTCCGGGACTCGTGGGGCCTGCTATGGTAAATCGTCGGGTACTTAAGTGTTTAAATCCCTTGACCCAGGTGGGCCACAACCATACCCCTCACAAAAACCCCACCATTCTCTAATATTATGCACCTTTATTCTCGCCTCAGCCAAACTCACATTTGTCCTTCAGACATTCGTTTACTGACTCAATCCACTTTCTTTGGTCTCCCGCCGGTCTGTTTCCAACACACTCGCCACTATGCATTCTGCTTAAAAACGACTATCATTCATCCTTTCCCATGACCAAACCATCTCCAACATACTGTTTATTCTCTATAATTTACACCTTTCTTCACCACACAGCTCCCTATCACGTTCATTTCTCATTTTATCAATTCACACACCTACTAGCATGCCCCTAAGCTTGTCCATCTGAACACATTGAACTTTAGATCTATACTTCTTATTCAGACCATAGTCTCACTACTATACAATACTTCAAGTAACAACATACTGTCATGTAAAGACACTAGCGCACTAAGGAGCTTGGTCCTTTACATTTCACCAATATGATTCCAGTGCACCAGCCACCTTCCTGGCATCCAGCATATACCTCCTAAATATTTTAAACTCAGACACTTTGTTTATTTCATACCATCTAACTTACCAGCACACTGAGTACTGTCTAACTCCGGCCTAACACCTACTCTTATCTTCGTTTACTTTCAAATCCCTCATTTTACACACCCTACCAAATCTCTACCAATCTCTCTTAAACTCTTCAGATTAACCACACAGAACCAAATCTACATATAATAGGTAGGGCACCCTCCACTCATCTCCATTCTCCATCATTCTAACTTCATTTCCTGCCATCCCCACATTGAATTCTTTCATAACCCCATCCATATACAAATTGAATAATCAAGGAGACATAACACAATCCTGCCTCACTCTGCTTTTAATACTAAACCAATCACTTTTGACACACCATTCATTCTTACTCACTATCGTCATACATTCTTTGATTCCATTCAGAAGCCTACCACCAACACTATATATCACTAACACCTACCAGAGAGCTTCCCTATTAACTTATACATACCCTGTTGCAAATCCGCAAAACCTAAATACAATTTATCCTTCTTCTCCTCATTTTCTCTATCATTTGCTTCAATATGAATTTGATAAACAGATCTCTACCCTTCAACGCACACTTGTTTCTTCACAATCAGTCCTTTAGTCACTCCAGCTGCACTTTCTTTAGAGCCAGGCCTGGCATATATCTTCCCTTACAACGCAATAAAGCCTAGCATTTCCCTATAAATTCTATAGTTCCCTTTTTATCTCCCTTACCCTTATATAAAGGTACTATTATACTCTCTCCCAGTCCTCGCGGAACACTTCCACTCCATGCGCTTTTGTCACGGCTGAGATCGATAAATCACCATATTGCTCTGTTCTTGATCATTTCACCGACCAATTTCATATACCTGCTGGTTTGCAATTCTTTGACACCTACTCTACCCATTACCTTACTCTTCAGCGCTCATGCAATACTGAGCTACTTACGCATCAAACCACTTTTGGTCTTATGCTATAACCATTACTGCAATGTGCCTGGGATTTTACGTGTTGCTACTGATTACACCAAGTCATTTCATCAGTTACGAGAGCACCATCCCTATTCATTATTTAAGGCCGGGTTTCCCATATTCTGTTCTTGGCCTTTTGGCTTCCTTCAAGAAGGCACCTATTCCATGTGTCCCCATTCAAATGCCTCCTTTCCAAACTGTTCACGGGTATCACTTTTCTCTTTACATTGACCATACCAGCAATTCTTTTCCTCGCCCTTTATAATTCTAAAGCATCTTTCTTTTGACTAAATAAGTGCACTTTTGTTGCAATTCAACCAGGCTTCTTTTTGCTTTTATTATAGCTTGTGCGTCTTCAGGTCTCACCGGTCATTGTTTGGCAATTTCTTACTTCACTAGCATACCATACTTCTTTTGCACTGTAACAATTGCTTCCTTCATTTGCTTCAGATTTGTTCAGTTTCAGCGTACATTCAACTGATTTACTTGGGAGGCGTTTCTTTATACTTATCACTTATTTACTTGTTTACTAGCTACTCGCTCTAAATTTTACCCTCTTCCTTCCGTATCCCCTTCCTCTCCATCCAAGTCCACTAACTTAATTTTACGTAGAACAACATAATGATCCAATAATCACATCAAAACCCACTCACTGATTTAACATCAGCACATACTTCAACATCTCTTCTTCACCAACACAAAATCAATCTATTACTACTTCGATACCATCTCTACTACACCAACTCAGTATACTTATGGATACTCTTGTGTTTAAAGAAAGTATTACACACATGCCCTCTCTACTAAAGATCAAATGCCTTCTACCATTTATTCTCATTTTTTTCTCCTGACACTTTAAAACACCTGTTATACCATCCTTT
>JABUQX010111683.1:0-12500 GCA_015478945.1 Trachelipus rathkii | reverse complement strand
AGAAACACACACCTATCCGAAAACCACCCAGAACTAATATTTTATGGATACGACTCAATTTATACACCATCTATTCATAACTCACCACCATACACAAACACCACCTCACTCACAACAGCATACTAAACGACGAACACTTCAAACAATTTAATCCTTCACTCATAACTGATCACAAAAAGCTATCAACGTATAAACCTATACATCCCTCACCACACCCCACCTTACCGCCCTAGAAATTAACAACCAAATCTACAACACATACAAACCTCCAAAACCTATAATGGGAGAAAGATTTCATACGGCATCGGGATTTGGCAGGAACCCGAGCGAGCCCACCACCTATATATTAATATATATAAAACGCAGACTATAGAGGAACCCACTTAATATCAAATCTAGATCACCTAAACATCCTCAACAATAGAAATTTCCACACCAGAATTCCACCCCAAACTAACCAATCAAACACATCCCCAGATCTAACATTTTGTTCACCAAATCTACACACAAAACTCCAATGGCAAACACAAACAGAACTAAACTCCGACCATCTCCCCATAATTATAAAATACCAAAATACTAACAAAACTAACCACTCTTTCAGAAAGAACATATACAAACTACAAAAAAAAGCAGACTGGACAAAATTCTCTGAACTCATAGAAAACAACATACAACCTATAACCATCTCCAACACCTCAACACTAAATACAGCTATCCAAAACTTCACTTCACTAATTCAAAAAGCAGCTAACCAAAACATACCTCGGGGATACCTCAAAAAATACAACCCAACACTAACACCTGAAATCTCAAACCTGATCAAACAACGTAACCTAATTAAAAAATCAGCACAGCAAACACAACAAACAATAACCCAAATTAATAATTTAAACAAACAAATCACAAACTTTAACCAAAGCACACACCTCAAACAACTTTCAAACATTTCTAACAAAAAACCTTCAAAACACAAGCAACAATAGAATGTGGAACACGGTAATATTTCTGAAAATGCCAAAAACTCCAATCTTCCCACCCATGACATCCATAAAAAATCAAAACTCACATTCCAAAACCAACAAAACACACCAAACCTCCTCACACACCTTTAACAAACAAAGTCTCATACCTACCCACCACAAAACAGGAAATAGTCAAATCCTTAAAGAGATAAAAAGTAATCACGACCAAACAATAGAAATAACACCAAATGACATAAAAAACACCAAAAATTCTTAAAACCTCACCAGCCAACCGGACATGACAACATCTCAAATATACACCTTAAACACTTAGGTAACACCGCACTACCCATTTATCACACATATAACATCAGGGGGGGGGGGGGGGGGGGGGGGGGGGGGGGGGGGGGGGGGGGGGGGGGGGGGGGGGGGGGGGGGGGGGGGGGGGGGGGGGGGGGGGGGGGGGGGGGGGGGGGGGGGGGGGGGGGGGGGGGGGGGGGGGGGGGGGGGGGGGGGGGGGGGGGGGGGGGGGGGGGGGGGGGGGGGGGGGGGGGGGGGGGGGGGGGGGGGGGGGGGGGGGGGGGGGGGGGGGGGGGGGGGGGGGGTGGGGGGGGGGGGGGGGGGGGGGGGGGGGGGGGGGGGGGGGGGGGGGGGGGGGGGGGGGGGGGGGGGGTGTTTCCATTAAACAAAATTTTATTCCTTAACATCTGAAAGAGCAATGATCATCCCAAACTAAACTACCAAAAGACTTCAAACCCTTCTCCTATAGTTATGTCTCTGCTATCCACTCTATGTACTCCTACAAAAGCTCATACTAAACATAATGAAACCAAATATACCCAAACAAACATTCCAACACGGTTTCCAGCAAATCCACTTAACCACAACTGCTCTCACAAACTCACATTCAACCAATAATAAATAGCTTAAATTTTCAGGCTCCCACACAAAACCCTACTTGTTAGCATCGACATAAAACAAAGCTTTGATACAGTCCCAAGACACAATTTAATCCACAAAATTATATAATTCAAGCAATCCCACTAATTTAAAGAAATGGTTACCCAACTTCCTATCAGGGAGAATAGCCCAAATACAGATCAACGATAACGAATCCCGTTAACAGTAAATATAAAAAAAATGGCGTACCTCAGGAGCAATCCTATCCCTAACTTATTTAAATTATTCACAGCCGACTTACCTAAGCCACAAACCCTCCACATAAATGTAACAACCTACGCAGATGACATCACCATAACCACCACACACAGTAACCTAAACACAAGCCAATTTTTCTAACTCAACAAATTCAAATTGACTAAAACTGACAACAGAATATTTGCATCACTAACAATCTCTATCACACTAATCCAATAACAGAGAAAAAAACCACCACCACGAACCGCCACTGGCACTACAACCCCAAATCGTTTTAAACAATATAGGCTATCCCAATAAACAAAACACCCAAAATTCTTGGGAAAATACTGGAAACACACCAACCTCCATTAAAACCACATTGAAACATAAGAACATCAGCAAATAGGAAACTAAAACTACTAAGAACCATACCTAGCACGGACATTAACAACACAAACAAATATCCATCACATCTGCCAAACAATACATCGCGTCCAGCATAAATTACGCGTCCAACTATATGGCACCCATTATTAGCAAGGAAACAATGAGAACTTAACTTCCAAAACACGGCACTCAGAATTATAACAGGTTTGCACAACTACAACTTCACAACATAACTTACATGAAAAAAACAAAGCTTTTACCATAGATAAACATTTAAGAAATGATAGGTATACAGTTCTACACTAAACCAACACCTCAAGACCAATGCACACTGCACTTTCCAACCCTACTAACAAGTTAAAACAACTCTCCATCTTTCCCAGCATTATAATACAAACAAATCCTAAACCAACATACGGCCCGCACACCAGGCAGGCATCTCTTATACAAACAATACCCCACCTAACTGAATTATTTAAGAAACCGACACACCAAACCAATATACTAAATGAGCATCACACCAGAAATTGCATCGATTCGACTCTCTTCCTCTAATAGTCCAATCATCTTTGACAAACTAAGATGTGGCCACCACCCAAAAACTGCCAAATATTACACAAACAGGTTAAACTCAGCAGATCATGTCAAATATCTGAAACAAACGCAACTATGCCCGGAGACTGGTGGTCTCAACTTCCTCCTTAGAAGGTGTCCAACTAATCAGCGTCAATCTGTGAAACCACAAATTAAAGCGATCTTTGGACCGGCGACTGCGGCGCGCGGGATTTTCCGTGGTGTGGCCGCTCTCGAATTGCGGTCACCCCGCGCGCCACCGTAATATATATATATATATATATATATATATATATATATATATATATATATATATATATATATATATATATATATATATATATATATATATATATATATTATATTGTATATATCTATAATATACGGTATATATATATATATATATATATATATATTAATATATAATATATATATATATATATATATATATATATATATTAATAGATAGTTAAAATTTAAATGGTTGAAATGTTTACCTCTGGGTGTACTAGCTAGTTCTTAAATATATATTTATATAATATATATATATATATATATATATTATATATATATGTATTAGTATTTATATATATAATATATATATTCTATATATAATATATATATCACCGTGGTCATTCAAATCCCCAGAGCCCACGCTACTTAAATTTTATTCAGGAATTGTACAAAATCTTTTCTCATTACCACTAAAAACTTTTCTCTGTAGAAAATGCAATAATCTTTCTGGTTCCTCTTCCTCCTCACGTCCTTTCTGGCATTTTGCAAAAAAAAAAATGTTAACTACTGACTCGCTCTTCTCTGTACATCCTAAGTATCTCTCGACAACAAAACACTTTCATTTTTACTTCCGCGCAGAGCTAAAATTATTCAGCCCGCTGAATCTTGGGTGGCGTCAAAAATAACGTCATTGAAAGTTGGGGGCCAGCGTCATTGTGATGTCGCGTGTTGAAGTGGCGCCGTCGCTCAAAAACACACACACAGATATTGACCCAAATATGTTTTCCCCTCCCTCCTACCCTTATCATCATAAACCCATATAATTATTACGATCGTTCTGTTGAATAATATAATAATAAAAATAATAATAATAATAATAATAATAATAATAATAATAATAATAATAATAATAATAATAATAATAATAATAATAATAATCAATAATACATAATAATAATAATAATATAATAATAATAAATAAATAAGATAAAACATAATTAATAATATATGCACTTCTCCTCGGTACTTGGGAAACGAATTTTTCAGAAACTGGAACATAGTAACTCCTCTTTTGGGCAAAGTAACTTCCAGTATTTGGACCATCCATCGTTTTTGGATTTGTCAAGTATCGTTTTAATGATGCTACTGCGCTGAAGCTTATCTTTAGATCTCCAGGTCTCGACCTCTCTGTCCAAGACGTGTCTTCTCATAGTCGAAAACACCGAGTACCCTAAGAAGTTTTCCTTCTTTTGTGCAATATCGATAGTTTATGAAAACTTTGCCCCTGACGCAGGTTCCAATGAGCTGTGCTTGAGATTTTTTTTAGTCAATGGAAATCTAGTAGAAGTCTTATATTCCCACGTTCCTCCAAATGCACGGTGCCATGTTGGGGCAGGCTCGTTTCATGTCCAAATACAAAGCTGTTGATATCAATATTTTCACTTAATTTTTAAAATAATCAAAATAAATATATTACTCTTAAGCGTGGCATTTAAATAGGTGTATTCTATGCCCGTGAGGTTAAAAATTACCTAGAGAAGTTCCCTCCTCGAATAGGGCTATGCTCGAGGTGTGAATTACTAAGCTCACCTCCTCGATTAGGGCTAATTACATAGGAGTTAATTACATAGAAGTTCCCTTCCTTGAATAGGGCCATTCCCGTGTGAATCACCTAGAGAAGTTCCCCTCCTTGAATAGGGCTATGCCCATGAGGTGTAATTACCTAGAAAGTTCCCCTCCTTGAATAGGGCTATGCCCGTGAGGATTGAATAAAGTTCCCTTCCTTGAATGGGGCTATGCCCGTGAGGAAATTACCTAGAAGTTCCCATCCTTGAATAGGGCTATGCCCGTGAGAGTGTGAATACTGAGAAGTTCCCACTCCTTGAATAGAGACTATGCCAGTTGGAGTGTGGATACTAGAATTCCCCTCTGAATAGGGAGCTATGCCCGTGAGGTTTTAATTACCTAGAGAAGTTCCCCTCCATGAATAGACTAGCATGTGCCCGTGAGGTGTGAAATACCTAGAGAAGTTCCCTCCTTGAATGGGCTATGCCCGTGAGGTGAATTACATAGAGAAGTTCCCTCCTTGAATAGGGCTATGCCCGTGATGTGTGAATTACCTAGAGAAGTTCCCCTCCTTGAATAGGGCTATGCCCGTGGTGTGAATTACCTAGAGAACACCCCCTCCTTGAATAGGGGCTATGCCCGTGAGATGTGAATACGTTCAAACCCCACTCCTTGAATAGGGCTATGCCCAGGAGAGGTGTGAATTACCTGAAGAAGTTCCCTCCTTGAATAGGGCTTCATGCCCATGAGTTTGAATTACCTAGAAGTTCAGATTCCATGAATGGGAATGCCTTAGCAGTGAGGGGTGGTAATTACCAGAGAAGTTCCCCTCCTTGGATTAGGGCTATGCCCGTGAGAAGTGTGAATTACCTAAAGAAGTTCCCCTCCTTGAATAGGGCTATGCCTGTGAGGTGTAATTACCTAGAAGTTCCCTCCTTGAATAGTGCTATGCCGTGAGGGTAGGAATTACCTAGAGTAGTTCCCCTCCTTGAATAGGAGCTCTGCCCGTGAGGTGTGAATTACCTGAAGTTCCCCTCCTTGAAAACAGCTATGTCCGTGAGGTGTAGATGCACCTAGAAGTTGCCTCTTCTTGAATGAGGCTATGCCCGTGAGGTGTGAAGTAGAGGAGTTCCCCTCTTTGAATAGGGCTATGCCGTGAAGTGTGAATTACCTGAAGTTCCCCTCGCCCGAATAGGGCTATGCCCGTGAGGTTAGAATTACCTAGAAGTTCCCCTCTTTGAATAGGAGCTATGCCCGTGAGTGTGGAGTACTGGTTCCCTCTTGAATGAGGGCTGGCCCGTGAGGTGTGAATTACAGAGAAGTTAACCTCCTCGAATAGGGCTATACCCGTGAGGTGTGAATTACCTAGAAGTTCCCTCCTCAAATAGGGCTATGCCCGTGAGTGTGAATTACCTAGAGAACCCCTCCTCATGGGGCCTATGCCCGTGAGGTGTGAATTACCTAGAGAAGCTCCACTCACTCAAGTAGGGGCTATGCGCAGTGAGGTGTTACCTAGAGAAGTTCCCCTTTTTGAATATGGAGCTATGCCCGTGAGGTGTGAATTACCTAGAAAGTTCCCTCCTCGAATAGGGCTATGAACGTGGTGTGAATTACCATAGAAAGCTCCCCTCCTCAGTGGGAGGCTATGCCCGTGAGTGGAAATTACCCACAGGGGATTCCCCTCGCCCGAATGGGGCTATGCCCATGAGGTGTGAATACCTAGAAAGTTCCCCTCCTTGAATGAGGGCTATGCCCGTGAGGTGTATGAATTACCTAAGAAGTTCCCTCCTTGAATAGCGCTATGCCCGTGAGTTGTGAATTACCTGGAGAAGTTCTCCTCCTTGAATAGTGCTATGCCCGTGAGGTGTAAAATTACCTAGAGAAGTTCCCTCCTTGAATAGGGCTATGCCGGTGAGATGTGAATTACTAGAGAAGTTCGCTTCCTTGAATAGGGCTATGCCCGTGAGGTGTAATTACCTAGAGAAGTTCCTCCTTGAATAGTGTCTGTGAGGTGTGAATTACCTAGAAAGTTCCCTCCTCGAATAGGAGCTATGCCCGTGAGAGTGTGGAGTACCTAGAGCTCCACTCTCGAATAGGAGCTATACCGTGGTGTAGATACCTAGAAGTTCCCCTCATGAATTATACTATGCCCGTGAGAGTGTAAATTACCTAGAAAGTTCCCCCTCCTTGAATAGGAGCTATGCCATTAGAAGTGAATTACCTAGAAGTTTCCTTCCTTGAAAGGGAGCTATGCCTGTGAAGGTGTGTAAATTACCTAGAAGTTCCCTTCCTTGAATAGGGCTATGCCCATGGTGTGAATAACCTAAAGAATGTCCCCTCCTTTGAATAGGGCTTTGCCCGTGGGGTGTGAGATTACCTAAAGAAGTTCCCCCTCTTTGAATAGGGCTATGCCCGTGAGGTGTGAATTACCTAGAGAAGTTCCCCTCCTTGAATAGGGCTATGCCCGTGAGGTGTGAATTACCTAGAGAAGTTCCCCTCCTTGAATAGGGCTGTGCCCGTGAGGTGTGAATTACCTAGAGAAGTTCCTCCTTGAATAGGAGCTATGCCCGTGAGAGTGTGAATTACCTAGAAGTTTGCCTCCTTGAATGGGGCTATGCCCGTGAGGTGTGAATTACCTAGAGAAGTTCCCCTCCTTGAATAGGGCTATGCCCGTGAGGTGTGAATTACCTAGAGAAGTTCCCCTCCTTGAATAGGGCTATACCCGTGAGGTGTGAATTACCTAGAGAAGTTCCCCTCTTTGAATAGGCTATACCCGTGGAATTAAATAGATAAGTTAACCTCCTTGAATAGAGCTATGCCCGTGAGTTAATTAGAGAAGTTCCCTTCCTTGAATGGGGCTATGCCCTTGAGGTGTATACCTATAGAAGTTCCCTCCTTGAATAGGGCTATGCCCGATAGGTGTGAATTACCTAGAAGTTGACCTCCTTGAATGGGAGGGCTATGCCCGTGGTGTGAATTATATAGAAGTTCTCCTCCTTGAATGGGGCTATGCCCGGGGGGTGGGAATTACTAAGAGAATTTCCCTCCTTAAATGGGCTTGGCCGGTAGGGTGGAAATTACCTAGAAGTTCCCTTCCTTGAATGGGGCCTATGCCCGTTAGGTGTGAATTACCTAAAGAAGTTCCCTCTTGCCCGTGAGGTGTGAATTACTAGAGAAGTTCCCCTCATTGAATAGGGCTATTCCCGTGAGGTGTGAATTACCTAGAAGTTCCCCTCCTTGAGACCAAGGGCTATGCCGTGAGTGTGAATTACCCTGAAGTTCCCCTCGCTTGAATGGGGCTATGCCCATTGAGGTGTGAATTACCTAGAAGTTCCCCTCCTTGAATAGGGCTCTGCCCGTGAGTGTAATTACCTAGAGTTCCCCTCCTTGAATAGGGCCTGCCCGTGAGGTTAGATACCTAGAAGTTCCCTCTTTGAATGAGGGCTATGCCTGTGAGGTGTGAATTACCTACAGAGAAGTTCCCCTCCTTGAGAACAGGGCTATGCCCGTGAGGTTAAAATTACCTAGAAGTTCCCCTCTTTGAATGGGGCTATGCCCGTGAGGTGTAATTACCTAGAAGTTCCCCTCCTTGAATGGGGCTATGCCCGTGAGTGGTGGTGATTAGAGAAGTTAACCTCCTCGAATAGGGCTATTGCGTGAGGGTGTGGTACCTGGGAAGCTCCTCCTCGAATCGGGCTGTATGCCGTGAGGTCAATAATTACCTAGAAGTTCCCTTCCTTGAATGAGGCTATGCCCGTGAGGGTGTGGTACTGAAGCCCCCTCCTCTTGAATAGGGCTATGCCATTGAGGTGTGAATTACCTAGAAGTTAACCTCCTTGAATGAGGGCTATGCCCGTGAGGTGTAGTCTACCAGAGAAGTTCCCCTCCTCAAATAGGGCTATGAATGTGAGGTGTGAATTACCTAGAAGTTCCCCTCCTTGATTACATAGGAGTTAATTACATAGAGAAGTTCCCTTCCTTGAATGGGGCTATGGGTAGTAATTACCTAGAAAAGTTCCCTCATGAATAGGGCTGCCCGTGGTGTAATTACAGAAGTTCGGCCCGCCCTTGAATGGGCTATGCCCGTGAGTGTGAATTACCTGAGAAGTTCCCCTCCTTGAGACAAATTTTATGCCCGTGAGGTGTAATTACCAAGAAGTTCCCATCCTTGAATAGGGCTATGCCGTGGTGTGAATTACCTAGAAGTTCTTTTCCTTGAATAGGGCTATGCCTGTGAGTTGTGAATACCTAGAGAAGTTCCCCCTCTTTGAATAGGGCTATGCCCATGAGGTGTAAATTACCTAGAAGAGAGTTCCCCTCGCTTGAATAGGGCTATGCCCGTGGTGTGAATTACCTAGAAGTTCCCCTTCCTTGAATAGGGCTATGCCCGTGGTGTGAATTACGAGGAGTTCTCCTCCTTGAATAGGAGCTATGCCCGTGAGGTGTGAATACCTAGAGAAGTTCCTCTCCTTGAGTAATAGGGCTATGCCGTGAGGTGTAAATCCTACAGAAGTTCCCCTCCTTGAATAGGAGCTATGCCTGCCCGTGAGGTGCCTGAGAAGTTCCTTGTGTGGGGCTGTGCCCGTGAGGGTGTGAGTACTACCAGAAGTTCCTCCTTGAATGAGGCTGCCCGGTGAGGTGTGAATTACCTGAAGTTTCACTCCCACAAGGGGCTGTGCCGTGGTGTGAATTGCCTAGAAGTTCCCTCTTGAATGGGGGCTGTACCCATTGAGGTGGTACCTAGAAGTTTCCTTCCTTGCTTGAATGGGGCTATGCGCAGAGGTGTGATACCTGGGGGTTCCTCCTTGAGATAGGTCTGTACCGTGAGGGTGGTCCCTTGCAAACCATCTCGAATGGGGGCTGTAGGTGAGGTGTGAGTACCTAGAGAAGTTCCCTTCCTCGAATAGGGAGCTATGCCCGTGAGGGGTGAATTAATTACTAGAGAAGTTCCCTCCTCGAATAGGGCTATGCGTGAGGTGTGAATTACCTAGAAGTTCCCCTCCTTGAATGGGGCTGTGCCCGTGAGGTGTGGAGTACCTAGAAGTTCCCTCCTCAGGCAGGGCTATGAATGTGAGTGTGAATTACCTAGAAGCTCCCTCTCGATTGGGGCTAATTACATAGTACCTAGAGAAGTTCTCCTCCTTGAATAGAGCTATGCCCGTGAGGTGAATTACCTAAAGAAGTTCCCATCCTTGAATAGGAGCTAGCCGTGAGGGGTGTGAGTACCACAGAAGTTTTTTCCTTGAATAGGAGCTATGCCTGTAGAGGTTAGGAGTACCACAGAAGTTCCCTCTTTGAATAGGGCTATGCAAGAGGTGTAATTACCTAGAGAAGTTCCCTCCTTGAATAGGGCTATGCCCGTGAGGTGTGAATTACCAGAAGTTCCCCTTCCTTGAATGAGGGCTATGCCCGTGAGGTGTAATTACCTACAGAAGTTCTCCTCCTTGAATAGGGCTATGCCCGTGAGGATTAGTAATTACCTAGAGAAGTTCCCTCTCCTTGGTGGGGCTATGCCCAGAGGTGTGAATTACCTAGAAGTTCCCCTCCTTGAATAGGGCTATGCCGTGGTGTGGTACCTAGAAGTTCCCCACTCTCGCTTGAATAGGGCTATGCCCGTGAGGTGTGGATTACCTAGAGGTTCCCCTCCTTGGGCAGGGCTATGCCAGTGAGTGTGAATTACCTGGCTCACTCCCTGAAAGGGCTATGCCCGTGAGGTGTAGTACCTAGAAGTTCCCCTCCTTGAATAGGGCTATGCCCGTGAGAGGTGAATTACCTAGAGAAGTTTCCTTCCTTGGGCAGTGCCTGTGAGGTGTAAATTACCTAGAGAACTCTCTAATAGGGTCTATGCCCGTGAGGTGTGAATTACCTAGAAGTTCCCCTCCTTGAAAGGGGCTATGCCCGTGAGGTGTGAATACCTAGAGTTCCTTCCTCGAATAGGGCTATGCCGTGAGGTGTAATTACCTAAAGAAGTTCCCTCCTCGAATAGGGCTATGCACGTGAGGTGTAGATTACCTAGAAGTTAACCTCCTTGTATGGGAGCTATGCCCGTGAAGGTGTAATTACCTAGAAGTTCCCCTCCTCAAATGGGGCTATGCCCTTGAGGTGTGATTCCCCTCCTCGATTAGGGCTAATTACATAGGAGTTAATTACATAGAGAAGTTCCCTTCCTTGAATAGGGCTATGCCTTGAGGTGTGAATACCTACAGAAGTTCCCTCCTTGAATGGGGCTATGCCCATGTGGTGTGTGAATTACCTAGAGAAGTTCCCTCTTTGAATGGGGCTTTGCCCGTGAGGTGTAAATTCCTACAGAAGTTCCCTCCTTGAATAGGGGCTATGCCCGTGAGGTGTGGATTACCTAGAAGTTCCCCTCCTTGAATAGGGGCTATGCCCGTGAGGTGTAATTACCTAGAAGTTCCCCTCTTTGAATAGGGGCTATGCCCGAGGTGTGAATTACCTAGAAGTTCCCCTCCTTGAATGGGCTATGCCCTGAGGTGTGAAACCTAGAAGTTCCCCTCCTTGAATGGGGCTATGCCGTGAGGTGTGATACCTAGAAGTTCCCCTTTTTGAATATGGAGCTATGCCCGTGAGGTGTGATACCTAGAAGTTCCTCTCCTTGAATAGGTGTGCCCGTGAGGTGTGAATTACCTAGAAGTTCCCTCCTTGAATAGGGCTATGCCCGTGAGGTGTAATTACCTAGAGAAATTCCTTGAATAGGGGCTATGCCCGTGAGGTGTGGATTACCTAGAGAAGTTCCCTCATGAATAGGGGCTAGCTGCCAGTGAGGTGTAAATTACTGGGGGGGTTGCACTCCCTGAAAGGCTGCCCGTGAGGTGTGAGTACCCAGAGTTCCTTGAATAGTGCTATGCCCGTGGGGTGTGAATACCTAGAAAGTTCCCCTCCTTGAATGAGGGCTATGCCCGTGAGGTAATAAAGAGAAGTTCCTTCCTTGAATAGGGGCTATGCCTGTGAGGTGTAAATTACCTAGAGAAGTTCCCCTCCTTGAATAGGTCTATGCCCGTGAGGTGTGAATTACCTAGAGAAGCTCCACTCCTCGAATAGGGCTATACCCGTGAGGTGTGAATTACCTAGAGAAGTTCCTTTCCTCGAATAGGGCTATGCCCATGAGGTGTGAATTACCTAGAGAAGCTCCAATCCTCAAATAGGGCTATGCACGTGAGGTGTGAATTACCTAGAGAAGTTCCCCCATGAATAGGGCTATGCCGTGAGGTGTGAAGTACCTAGAGAAGTTCCCCTCGTTGGATGGGGCTATGCCCGTGAGGTGTGAATTACCTGAAGTTCCATTCCTTGAATAGGGCTATGCCCGTGAGGTGTGTGAAGTACCTAAAGAAGTTCCCCTACTTGAATAGGGCTATACCCGTGAGGTGTGAATTACCTAGAGAAGTTCCCCTCCTTGAATAGGACTATGCCCGTGAGGTTGGAATTACCTAGAGAAGTTCCCCTCCTTGAATAAGGCTATGCCCGTGAGGTGTGAATAACCTAGAGAAGTTCCTCTCCTTGAATAGGGCTATGCCCGTGAGGTGTGAATTACCTAGAGAAGTTCCCCTCCTTGAATAGGGCTATGCCCGTGAGGTGTGAATTACCTAGAGAAGTTCCCCTCTTGAATAGGGCTATACC
>JABUQX010111682.1:12500-23259 GCA_015478945.1 Trachelipus rathkii | reverse complement strand
ACCGATACCGGACTGTGTAATTTTATTTAGGAAAACAATGACGTTACTGTGCAGTACATTTGAATTAAATATAATTTGCGATAGTCTATAGCAAAACAAAGCTGAGTGCAATGCTTGGCTACTCTAGATTAGATACAATTGACAAACAAAACTTAGTCATTTATATTTCATTTTTGGTTGTGCCCAAGTTCTATTTATTTATTAAATTTAAAAACAGACCTGTTAAGATAATTAATTGCAAAATATCAATTAATAACTTTTTTAAGTTTGTGTTTTCAAAAAATATTCCATTTCCATTTTCAAGAAAGTATTAAAAAAAAAGTTTAGTACTAGCTTTTATGTCTTTACAGGATTACAATTACAAGAGGATTCTTGAACTAGCTGTACAAATACTAACGAATAAAAATAATTGAAAGAGAGGACCTCACATTAATCAGCGGAAAAGTTAAACTAACAAACAGAGGCAATATTCCAACATCATCAGAACTAACAATACTCCCCTTTAAGATAGATATTATTCAATACTCAAATTCAAAAATTGACAAGCTGCTATGAAAAAACACCGAGGTGCTCTAGCATCTAGCTATAAAATGTTCCGTGTTGGGCGTGTTTACATTCCTTTTCTAACCTCCTCACTATAAATACGCTCTTATATCGACTGAGATAGGAGGTGCTTGATAAATTATTTGCCTTAGCAAGCACTTGGTGATAAAAATGAATACCTTGGCCCGATTTTTCATGCCACCGCATAAAGGATTCTCTTCTGTAGCAGCATCTCATGTGTTCGGAGAGCCTCATCTCCTTCTTTAACAGACTACAAAATTTGAATTATCTTTGCTCCTTGACTGTCTCTCCTGGTTTTTACGATGAGGTTCCTGGTGTGATTCCATTGAGGTGAATGAGGATGTCAATGGCAATTTCGACCATGAACTTATAAAGGTCTAACATATCCAAATCCTCATCTTCAGTTGGTGTTTATTAGCTGAAAAGCCACCATCATCACTCAGTCTGGAAGTGGTTCACCGTCGGAGGTGCCATTCTTGTAGGGTTTTCAGCTAGCTTAGGAATTCCTTATTAGACATTTTATTTATTTATTTTTTTTACAGTTGTCACCGTTCACTCACGGGCAGACCCTCATCAAGGAGGTGGGCTGTTGAACGCCTCAGAAAAATCCATCCAACGACAAATTACGCAAGTTATGAGCACAGGGACGCAGGCTTTAAATGAGGAGATTAAATTCTAGGAAACAAAGATGAGGGAAGAGAATTCCACAGAAACGAGGTGGAGGAAAGAAAGAACACCGCAGCGAACTAGTCGGAGTTTCTAACATCAACACAAAACTCACTCATGTGCCGACGACACAGCACCCCTTGTGCTACGGCGTCGTTAAACGGTGTTGGTACGCGAGTGCGATAGTTCCCTCGAGCACTTGCTCTACAGACCATAGAAAGGATAAATCACCACATCGCTCGCCCCAGCACAATATAAAGTGTCAAGTGAACTAGAAAGTACAGGACAGTTATAAGTCTTTTGGCCTTTGACTCACCCTTATCAAAAAAGCAGATGAAACCAGAGCTACCGCACCCAAGATATGAGGCAAGCTACTCATACAAGGGCGGATGAGACCCTTGTATAGTTGGAGTAACTGAGAAGAGGAAAAAAGTCTCGCACTCTAAACAGAAACCCCAGTTGCTTGAGGCGCCCCCTAGCAGATCACATTAAGCTGTTTACACAGATGTGTAAGGGGTTTTTTATTTTTCAAAAAACCCCAAATTTTTTTTTTTTGGTTTTTATTTTTGTTAAAATTTTTGGGGGGGGGGGGGGGGAACCCCCCCCCCAAAAGGGGGGCGGAATTCTGGGGTTTTTTTTTTTTAAAAAAAATTTTTAAAAAATTCGTCAACAGGAGAGACGAGAGAACCGTCGAAAGAATAGAAAAGAAAGATCTTAGAGAGAGAGAGATTGTGGAAAGTTGGGTTTTAAAGAATAAAATTTCCAAGCTTGAGACGACCCAACCCTGAAATTCTATCCAGTATCAGCAGAAGAAAAAGAGAATCGGAGGGAATATACATATAAGCAGAAATAAATATAGAGTTGAATGGGGTCAAGTCATCGAATAAATGAAGAATAGAGTTAGCATGTGCACGGTTTGAGAGATCATTGATGAAAAGCAGGAATAAAGCTGGAAGAGAACAGAACCTTGGGGAACACCCATTAGTGACAAAAGAAGGAAGTGCCCCAATCAACAGCAGCCGATATGAGCTATTTGAAAGAAAAGCAGACATAAATGTGAGCGCGAAGAAGAGCGGAAACCAAAGGAGGAACTTGGAGTAGCAGTGACCGCGGCCATACCCGGTCAATTGCATTTGGATATGTCAAGCGCCACACACAGTCTTCCCGTAGTTCCTAAGGGCGGAAAAAAATAAATCCGGTTAAAAATTAAGTATATCGCCAGTAGAGCTCGAGCACGGAAAGCCGTACTACTAATCAGAAAGAAGGGAAAGAGATTCCAGGAATGATCTAAGAAGTGAGCAGTTGAGAAGGGTTTTCAAAGAATCTTAGAAGAATTACAAGTGAGAGCATATAGGCGATAGTTAGAAGGATCCAGAAGCATAATTTTTGGAATAGGTTGGACATAAACGTGCTTCCAACACTTGAAGGAAGGTATAGTATTGAGGCATAAGAATATAGTTTTGAACGAGGCGTGGGGTCAGCACGGAAGCACACTCCTCAAAACTCGGAGAGGAAACCATCCGGGCCACCCGCCTTCTAACGTTCATAGAATTTCAGAGGAGCTCATGCACCCGATCAAATAAATGTCAGGTAAAGGCATAGGACACTGAGAGGAGAAGGAGAGGAAGAGGAATGAGAGAATAGTCAGGGTTGAATTAGAGGAAAATAGGAGGCCAAAGAGATGATTGACCTTTCAGTGGGAGTAATTAACAACAGAATCATTCAGAGGAATAAGAGAGGAAAAGGCATGATTTACAGAATTGTTAGAATGTTTTTGGCAAGAGGCCAGAGAGATTTTGTCGTTGGAGAACAAGGAAGTCCAGCGCAATTTTCGTTTATTGGAAACGTCCGCTTTGCTCGTCGAAGAGTATCCCTGCAACGATTTCTAAGCTGATGAAAATTGGCAAAGTGATAGGAGGAACGGAATTTCCACACCCGATAGCATTGGTCTCTAGCTGAATGGCCAGGGGAACAAGCACGATCGAACAGGATTTTGAGGGTGGAAAAAATTTATTTCCAAAAGGACATGAACCTGACTCATCCCATTAACAATTACGGTTCCACTTTATCGCAGAATCTGAAGCGTTTAAGAGTCAAGGCAGTCACTTCAATTATAGTTTGCGTAGAAAAACGCAATGCCCCAATTCGGCCCGATCAAAAGTGCCAGAAAAAACCGCATAGGGCAGGAATGGACATGTTGGAGAGAAGTTATTAAAATATTAGTGATATAAGGTTGTGGTCAGATTTAACAATAGGAGCGAAGGTGGTGTTTTATAGAGAAGAAGGACTAGTGGTGAAACTAGGTCAAGGTGTTCAAGAATCGGTTGGGACGATCCGGAATTGTGTAGGTATTAATCAGTATGCTTCCCCAGATCGATTGAGAATAGCTGAATGGTTCGCTTCCTGCCCACATAAAAAAAAACTAAATCAGTTACGAGAGGACCACAATTCAGTTTGTGTACATTTGAAAAATCCCTAAATAGAGGCACCGCGAGTATGTGGGATAGAGACTATAAGCAGTGGTCTCGTTGAGGCCAAGTGAGTAACCGGTTATCAAAAAAGGCATGGAAAATCTGTTCTGCTATAGGAGACGAGGAAACAGTAGCACAAGCATTAAGAATATTGTAGTGAAGAAGAAAAGATTTTAGAGCACAGAACATCCGAGTTAGGAGTTCGAGGATTCTCGAGACGTGTTATAGAAATGTTTAAGATTTATAGGCACATTATCCACCCTTCAAACGGAAAAAATTATAAAATAAGTATATAGTTGGATATAAACGAGTTGAAGGATGAATTCTGAGCCATCTGGGTCTCAGACAATAAATAAAATGTTAATTTTAGAGTTAGAGAGGTAGCTATTCCATAGATGCACGAGCTTAGAAGTGCAAGCCAGTGATTGAAGGGGTTAAACGTCAAAAGAAAAAGCCACGCCTAAGTGCAAATCTGCTATCGCACGACGCACACGCACCGCACCACCGCTCACACGCACACCACAGCGCACACGCACACGCACACCGACACAAGCACACGCAATCACAAAAAAAAACAGACAGAAACAAAAAGAGACAAAAACAAAGAATGAGGAAATAGTATTCGGACGCTAAAACCTAAATTTTAATTAAAACGATAAAACCCTATTTACAGCAAATATCTAAAGATATGAATATCAGAAAGTTTAAAAAACAGCTCACGCACTCCCACGCTCTCACGAAATTGCGTCAAAAAAAAAAAATACTATTGCTCAACTAAAAAAGTAGAAGCTAAATCTGTATAAATTATAATAAGCGCTGTCCACATAGGTAAATATTTTTACGCAAAAGACCAAGTTGGAGAAGAAACCGCTCAAAAATCTTATTAAAAAGGAAAACGATGGAAAAAAAAACAAACTTAGGTACTAGTACTTGCTTCTATATCGAACTAGCTTTATTATTTTCACTAGAAATTTTCTCATAATTCTTCACCCAAAAAGTAGAGTATCGGCCAAGTATCGGCCATGTTAACCGATACCGATACCGATACCTATACCATCAAAAATGGCCGATACTATAGCCGATACCGATACCGATACCGGTACTATCGGTACATTTCCCTATATATATAATATAATAAATATAAAAATATATACTATATTAATATATATATATATATATATATATAATAATTTATAATATATATATATATAATATACTATGACCCCTCACAAAATCCTTCCATTCACTCCTATTCTGCACCTTTCTTCTCGTCTCTGCCATTAAACTCATATTACTCTCCTCCAGGCATTTCTTTACTAACTCAATCCACTTTTTCTTAAAATTAAAATTTTAAAAAAATCAAAAGTAAAGACCGTAATGAAGCAAATATAAAAGTAATTCTAAAATGTGTTCACAATAATTCCTAATAAATATAAATTTAGTTATAATAAAATATAGCATCTTCCAACGCTGATATAATTGGCAAAATCATTTAAAATAAAATAAAAGATTTGTTATAATAAATATAATTTAATGAAAAAGATAAATAATGACATAATAAATAATTTAGAATATTTTAAACAAATTTTAGTTGGTAAATTTTTTATAACGCGTTAAGAAAATTTCGCTTTAAGAAAAAACCGTTTTAAACAAAGTAAGGATAATAATGAAACGAAAAAAATAATAATATGAAATCTATAATTAATAATTATTAATAAATATAAGGTAAATATTATTGATATAAAATATAACTTTTAATTAAAATAAGCGTAAACCTAATCTAAATTTAAATAATCTTTAGATAAATCCATAATCAAACGTAAACTAGTTTTTAGGCTTTTTTAATAAAATTATCTTGGATTTATATTGGATTCGTAGTAATGTGCTAATGTCATGACATTTACACAGTTCTAAATGACATTGTTTAACTTCCATTGTAAAGGGTGTTAGTATATGAGAATTGCCAAAAAAAATTATTTATTCTTATCTCTAGGATGTTATTCTTTACTAAAGCTAAGTGAAAATAGTTAACATGCCGTTTTACTGGAAATAGAAAAACTGAAAAAATAATAACCTTAAGGTGCTTCACATCTGCTTACTTTCTCTTATGCTTTTCAGTTATATTAGAAAGATTAAAATTTCCAAAAATATTTTTAGTTTTTAAGTGTTGCATTATCAGGTCACTTACATGTACCATCTGTTCTATTTATTTTAAAATATAAAATCAAAAAAGGGAGAGAAATCGAATACTCTAAAAATCAGAGTAAAATAAAAATTGCAGATAAGAATAGAAGAAATATTGTCATAGAAAGCAAATATCTAGTGAATGGCAAGCCACTATGGAAGATTTTTCATAAGTAAGTGACTTAATATTTTAATAAAATTTTGTTAACATTCAATTAAATATACTCAGGTGGAAAAGTAATTTTTTTTTAAGAAAGTGTAAAGGAGCTGCCACTGCAATACCAAACAGCTCCGATACCAAGTTAGAACAAATTTCAAAGACAGCTTTTTGACAGAGCGAAAAGGAATAGGCGGTATTGAAGATTTGAATCTTATGAAGCATGTCTACTTCTTGGAGAAAGGCATGTCTATTTCTAAGAGGAAGGCATGTCTAGTTCTTGGAGGAAAGCATGTCTAATTCATAAAGGAAAGGATGTCTATTTCTTGGAGGAAAGCGTGTCTAGTTCTTGGAGGAAAGCATGTCTTGTTCTTAGAGGAAAGCATGTCTAGTTCTTAGAGGAAAGCATGTCTAGTTCTTGGAGGAAAGCATGTCTAGTTCTTAGAGGAAAGCATGTCTAGTTCTTGGAGGAAAACATGTCTAGTTCTTGGAGGAAATCATGTCCATTTAAAAGAGCAAATATGCTTCCAACTGCGAAAATATTTAATTTGATATATATACCACAAAAGTAGCTTACCCTTTTTTAGGCTGCTTATGATAAAGCATTCTGAAGGAAAACCAAGATTAAAGTAAAACATTTTAAATACAAGCTTATTCTGCCATGAGAAAACGTTAGACTGAGGTCAAGTTGAAAACAATATTAGAAAGATGTATCAAACATACTTCGATGTATATAGACATCTTCACACATCTCCATTTGAGTAGAGGTAATATATGCTATTGAAAGTATTGGAATATGACCTATTCTCTCCTTCGTCTTGGTTTCGTATTAGTCAGACGTTTAAATTGATACATCCTCCTGAAGGCTCTGCATGGTGGTTGTGGGTGAACTGATATAATAGATTAAACATAATAGAAATATTTATATATAGATATATATATTATATTATATATATATAGTATAAATATATATAAATAAATATAAGTTTTAAAAATATATATTAATACCTCATATATATATATATATATATATTATATATATATATATAATATTATAGATGTATAGAAAAAAAAAAAAGAAATATTTGTTTATATAGAAATATTTATACTTATTATAAAAATAGTATATAATATATTATAGTTATGAACGATCTTATATGCTAAGTCTAAGTAATCTTAATTTTTCGTTTTCTGTAACAAACAAGACTTGATGATTAGTAGAATTTCACTAAGGTAAATTTCATGTTATAATAACCAATGAATATAATAAATAATTAATAATTAATAATAATAATAATAATAATAATATAAATAATAATAAAATAATAATAATAATAATAAATAATAATAATAATAAACAATACATGATAATAATAATAATAATAACTAATAATAATAATAATAATAATATATACATAATATAATATAATAATAATAATAATACATAATAATAATAAAAAAGCATAATAATATAATAATAATTAATAATAATAATAAATAATAATAAGAATAATAATAATAATAAAATTAATAATAATAATAATAAATAATAATATAAATAATCAATAAATAACAATAATAATAATAATAATGAATAATAAAAACATAATAATAATATACATAAAATAATAATAATCAATAATCAATAATAATAAAATAAGAATTAATATCAAAATAATAATAATAAAATAATAATAATTAATAATAATACCAATAATAATATAATCAATAATAATAATAATAATAATATAAAAATATATAATAATAATAATAATATAATAATAATAATAGATATAATAATATGATAATAATAAAATAATAATAATAATTAATAAAATAATTAGCATAATAATGAAGCTTTTTGATTATATTTCCAAGTTTCAAATTTTTTCGTACATCAGTTTAATTTTCTTAAAAATACGTTTGAAAACAATTTAACATGAGAAGAAGAAGAATATTATTTAGACATTATCCCTGACGCGTTGTCGTCTCTAACTTGACGACATCTTCAGAGGATTAATTCTCTTTTGAGCGAATGAGTCTTAAATAATATTGAAATAATTAAATCAATGATATTCAGTCCTACACAATAATACATTGTAATCATTTATGTTAAATGTCTCTGCTGCGTGTTTTGATGAGAATGCCATCCCGCAATTTTAAGTTCGACTTCACAATTGATCCGTATTCTAAAATTGGGAAGTGTTTAGAATATTGCATATAGTTCGAATTGACCATGTGCCGTTTTAAAATGTTCAAAGATTTTGGACTGTAGCGATGTTGAAATGCCCTGTCCGACAATCGATTCTCGGTAACCTTATATGTCGACGTACAGTCTGACTCATGGCAGTTAAATTGGTACACAACCTGATGGTTGTCGGGCAAAGGCATCTCTGATTGCTAAGGAAGATGACAGTTGTTTGGATTTATGATATAGTCTGACTCATTAATTTTTACGGTCCTTAGTTTGGAGTTGAGAGTTTCAAAATATACGGAAGACTTTCTTCTATTGAAGTCTTACATTAGAAGTTTTGAAGAAGAAATTTTATCGAAATTTCCTGATTATTTTTACTTTCTTTATTAAAATGATTTGTAATGTTATTAATTAAATTTTCAACTGAATATTGTGGAATGCATCACAGTTATATTAAATTTACTTAATGCGGCAAATTTTTTCATCAAAAGTTTTCCAAGTAGAACATAGATTGTATGCTCTGTAAACTAAGTTTTTACGATAGATTCTTTGTAAAAGTCGGTGAATAGGATCCATCATAGTTCATATACAGACCAATATCAGTTGGTTTGACATGAATGCCTGTAGATATTGAGCCGCAGAATTAATATTGATTTTAATGTCTAAAAAACAGATACATATTAAGCTAATTTCGTATGTAAATTTAGCAATGACAACTTCTGACTATGAATAACTGATGTATCATGATCTATGTCAAAGATATGGAGGGTGTAGTCGACATATCTTATGTAAAATACGGGGGTTAAAGTTATTTGTTTCACTAAGGATTTTATTTTCCAGATGGACATATAAGTAGTCTGCAATGTACGTCCAAGTGGTGCCATCGACAACTCCATCAGTTGTGATATATGTTTCTTTAAATTTAAACGGTTTGAGTACCAAAATTACTAAAAGGTTCCTCGTATGTTGTTTCTATATTTCTGGTGGGGGTAAGTTATTTGAGTGATACACTTCGTATTAATTATTATGTCAATCGTTTCAAGAACTGGTACATTTGTGAACAAAGACTCTACATCAAGAAGAACTGCAAATATATTAGTTCTTCAAGTTTTAAGTTTGATAATTTGCATTAACGTTTCATTATTTGATTTTAACTATAAAGAGTATGTAAGATTGGTCGAATGCTTCAGATATTGGAATTTCTGTTAACCGTTCCGCACAATTAGCATTTACATTCTCAAAGTGATTTCTGAGTTATTGGTGCTTATTTTAAGGCAATCCATATCTATGTCCGAATTATAAAATCCCAGTTCTTATTAATTTGTCAGAAATTCTTTTGTTTTTTATGTTTCATAAGCGATTTCTGATATGTTATTATTTAGTTGTATTTTATTTTATCGAATTATTGATGAATTTGTGGTATCATTAGCGTAGCTTTGAATTTGCCTTTCAAATCAGATTTGTTTCATATAACTACTCCAACCCTACCTCTTATTGGAATTTATAACCTATGTCATATTATTTTAAGGCGAAGTAAAATGCTTCTTATATCTTTGAGTGAAGGTTATCATAATGCGTGTCTTTACAAGTAAACCGAAATCAGAAAATGTTTTAACTGTTTAGCTTAATCGATGATCATAATTGTTAACTGTCAATAGTCTTAAAAAAAATTGATCTTTGTGTACAATGTCAATGAATAGTTTCTCGACTCGAAAGATTTCTCAAATTTACTACTTGTCTTTCAGCCAAAATTGATGACCAAGTTGGACTGAAAACAAAGTCTAGCGCATAATTCCAGAAAAGGGCCAGGAGACATTATCCGAAAATGTAGACACTTACAGAAAACCAAACATATTTGGAAATCAGCGTATAAAGCTTATTACCGGAATGTAGTAAAAAAAAAAAAAAAAAAAAAAAAAAAAAAAAAAAAAAAATCGAAAAAGTACGATCACTTACCAGAAAAAACAAATTATCATATTTGAATCAGCTATAAGCTTGATGATATAGTAAAGTCGTTTCGTCACCCCTGTCCCATCGCTCAAGCCCCTAAAAATGAAGTTCAAGGAATATATTTCCAGTTAGGGCTCAGCCGATGGCGACAAGGGGGAAAGAAGTCCCCCCGTCGTCCACTAGAGGCCGAGAGAACCCTACTCCTGATCATATGCGGTCACCCTTGTGGTATCGTTAGTCTTTTAAATCCATTTAAAAAGACTTTGCAGATAATTAAGCTTTACGCTGATTCCAAATATGCAATTTATTTTTTTGTAAGTGTCGTACTTTTCGATTTTTTTACATTCCGTAATAAGCTTTATACCCTGATTCCAAATATGTATGCTTGGTTTTTCCGTAAGTGTCATACTTTTCGAATAATTCTCATGCTCTTTTCTGATATTTAGCCTTGTTAAAGTCTATTTGTAAACGGTATTATATCATTTAATTTTATTAATAAACGTAATTATCTTTTTTTTTTTTGAACGAAAATTCGTACCATAAGAATAATAATAATAACTAAAACAATTCTAA
>JABUQX010111682.1:0-5000 GCA_015478945.1 Trachelipus rathkii | reverse complement strand
CACTGTAGTATATATTATATATATATATATTATAATATTATTATATATATATTATAAATATATTACTTATTATATATATATATATATATATATATATATATATAGATATATATATAAGGTAGTATATAAATAGATCAGCCTTGCTAAAGCAGACATCAAGTAACATAAAAAAACGGCACGACACTAAAACAAATGATATATCTATAATCCTGAAATAAATTTTTAGAAATATTTGTTTATAGTAAAGTATAAATGTTATAATATAAAGAAAATAATTTATTTGAAGTCAAAATACCATTATCGATTTATTACAACGACAACGTAGGCTTGTATTTGGTAAGCTGAAAGAACAATGAACTTGCCGTTGCCACGACTAAGATTTCATAACATTTTTGGGTTATAGTGATTAATCTCGTTTTTTTAAAAGTGAAAGATGTTATGAATGAATTAAGACATTTAATACGTAATAAACAAGAATTACTTGTTTTAATATATTATTATATTATATAATAGAAATATATATAGATATATTATATAATATATATATATATATATATATATATATATATATATATATATATATATATATATGTTAAAATGGTTTACAGTATTTAAAACTAAACGAACAACCCTAGTAAGTAGACCGAAGTATATATCCAGTCTTTCCGAGGTTCTCTCGCCTGCCAGGGACGACGGAGAGACTTACGTCCCCCATCCTCTGTTTCCCCATCCGGCATCGATCCCCTAATGCGTAAAAAAAAAAATCTTCAAAAATTACCCGAATAAATTAATAATAAATTAATAATAAAATATAATAATAATGATTAATAATAATAATAATAATAAATATAATAATAATAATAATAATAATATAATAATAATAAAATAATGAAAATAATAATATAATAATTAATAATAAGGAAAAAACAAACCAAGAAAAAACCTTTCTAAAGTTTTCGCTGAACCAAAATATAATATTGTTTTACTGAGATGCTGCGTTCTCAGTTATAATGATGTCCCTTTGTAAAGGTCGTACCAAATATATATATTATATTATATTAATAATAAATATATATATATATATAATAATATATAAATATATAATATATATATATATATATATATATAATATATTATATATTATATAGTATTATGATATAAAATATATATATAAATATAAAATATATAATATTATTATATTATTATATATATATATATTAATATATTAGTAATATATATAATTTATATATATAATAATATATATATATATATATATATATAATATATATAGCCCATATATATGGACCATCACCGGTCCACGATGAAATTTGACCGGTCAACAAAAAATAGTCTATGCATTCCAGAAATATTCACCAGAAACAATAAAAACAGATACAGGAGGAATACATTTATAATTCAATTCTATCACAGTAAAAACTTTTAAAATACTCTTAACCAAAAAGAACAAAATGTCTTTGGAAATTAGAGTTCGGAATATCATTACTTTAAGAAACATATTTTAACCATCAACTTTAGTTATATTACACCAAATATTAGGTAACAATATCCAAAACCTTTATAAAGAGGCATAATTGTACTTGCCATTAGCAACAACTAACTATTCTTATCAGATTCGTCATGTCAATTATGAAAAAGAAATTATGAAATCGAATCGTTTATCCAAAAAAAAGTTCATTTCAAGTTTTTAACCAAACATTGATGTAGACACTGAACGGGAGAAAGAAAAATGGGTTTTAATAGCTTTTATTTTCTTTTTTAAAGATTTGTCACAAAAATGTAATAGATTTTGTACATAATGAGAGCGTTTCCAATTAGAAATACTGATTTAACAACCACAAAAGCTTCTTTTAATAAATTTTAAACTTGTTTCAAAATCATTTTACAATAACAAAACTTTAATTTATTTATTTTAATAAATGGAAAGGTAAATGACTTGGAATTTCATCAATTTAGATCCAAATTAAAAATAAATTTTAAAAGAAAAATGTAATTTTATTTTAAGGGAGAAACATTTTAATTATATTAAAAAAATTTTAAAAGAATATAGAAATTTAATTTGAAATCTTATTTAATAAGTAACTGCAATTGAATTAGAGCCTAAATTTTCCATTATTATTTTTCCTCAAGGGAAATTAATGTTTAATTAAAAATATATTAATAATAAGAGTAATATTAAGAATAAGAAAGAGTGAAAACAAGATTCAAATTGTTATCTAGGCCGAAATCACGTGGTACAATCTTAGGACATGAGGGTCACCCTTTTCAATCTCTTCTTCACTCAATTAGGATTTATCTTTAACACTAACTACTACTACTACTACTACCACTACTACTATCACTACTACACGACTGTCTACTAACTACTACTACTACTACTACTACTAGCACTACTACTACTGATTTAATAAGTAAAATAAGTAAAATAAATAAAATAATGAATAAAATAAATATAATATTAATGAAAAACTAAGCTTAATAATAATAATAATAATAATAATAATAATAATAATAATAATAATAATAATAATAATAATAATAATAATAATAATAATAATAATAATAATAATAATAATATAATAAACTGTAAAATGTGATAAAATGTAATAGAGTAATAATTGAATAATTATAGTAATATAATAATAATAATTATAATAATTAAATATAATATTTAATAATGATAAATATTAATAATTGGCTTGGCCGGGAACCTATACCTATATCACGCTTCATAACGTCAAACACAAGTTAATGAAGAAAAAAATACACACTAAAATCACATACGTATATTTCATTCTATTATAGATATATAGTATAAGTATAATTAATAAAATTTATAGCTGTAATATTATAGATAAATATTTATTATATTATTATTTCTATAAAAAAAAATATGTAAAATATATATATATATATTATATATATATATATATAAATAAATAGTTATGAATGTATTAGTTAGTATATATGATATATACTATTATATATGATTTTTTGGTTTTGTTTTTAGTTTATATTTCTAAGTATTTTTCCTAACAGGTCAAGTTGTTAAGGCTGGGTGACGGACGGTGATTACAAAGAATAGTAAGACCAGTTACGTTTTACTGACTCGTACAGTTTTAATTTTTTTTTTAACCAAAGCGACGATACCCGAGGGGTAACCCAAACGAGGCGGAGTCAGTGTCTACGCCTTCGAGATGAACGACAGAGTGGTAGACATATTTCCCCCCCTCTGTCACCCAGTAGCTCGGAGCCCCCTATTTTTATTTAGTTTATGTTCTTTTTTACGTTTGGTTAATAAGCTTTAACACGCTGATTACCAAATGATGCAATTGTTTTTCTATAAGTTTCTATTTTCGGAGGTATTCATTTATGAAAAAAATATATTTTTTTATTTATTTTTTACATTTTTATAGCTTTTATAACGCTGATTTCAAATATGTAATGTTGTTTTTCTTGTCGTGGGTGTTAGCTTTTGATGTATTATCATTTTTACAATTTTTATTGATATTAAAATTTATTTTATATATATAATTATTATAAAAATATTAATCAACTTTTATCTTTAATCGGATTGTCTGCATCACCAGCTTAGAACCATTCATTAGTTTAGATGCAAGATATGCTAGCAAATATGTAAAAAAAAAAAAAAAAAAATAAAAAGATAAAAAAAAAAAAAAATATTTCAAAACTGACGAGTTCTTAAATAAAGACAGACGCTGGCCTAGTTATTTATTATATATATATATAGTAAAGTATATAGTAGTATTTGATATAGATATATTTATAGCGTATATATATAGTATATATATTATAATATATAATATATTATATATACCATATATTATACTATTAGAATTATATTTAGGTATTATATTATAGTATTATATATATATATGATATAATATATGGTATAGTTAATCGACACCGGCTCACGTTTTGTGCAAAGGCCCTATTCCAAGTAGGGTGTTAAAAATCAACACAAATGTGAACTAATCGCAAAAGTTACGCAGATGCACAGACTGCTAGGGCTGATTTAGAAAGTGAAGAGATTAAATTGAGATTAGGAAACACAGAAAGATTTGGATAAGGAGGTAATTACCACAGGAGAGCAGAGTCGAGGTGGTCAGGAAAAAGGATGGCACCTGCAGCGAACTAGTCTTAAGTGCTGGAATATCAACACAAAACTCGATGTGCCGATCAACAGAGCACCCCTTGTGCTACGACGGCGTCTTAAAGGTGGTGGCATGCACGCGAGTGATAAGTTCCTTCGAGCACTTGCAGCTTCTACTTAATTTTTGTAAGACACTATAGGAATAATGATATCATAAACACCAAAGCAGTCTCGTCCGACGAACAAATAGAATGTCAATTTGAACTAGAAAGTAACAGGCAGCTTATAATCTTTTTGCCTTTGACTCCGACCTCTATTAATCCCAAAGGCCGGGTGTTTAATACCTAGCCCCCCCAGATTAATTTTGACGAGAGTGACTCCATAACAATGGCGGGTAATGAATGCCCTTGTTTAATACACTGGTTTTATGTTGTTAATAACTGGAAGAGGAAAAAGATAGCTCTTGTCAGTCTAAACAGGAACCCCTCCAGGTTTGTCTTTGATTGTCGTGGGCCGCTGAGCAACCTTTGTCATTGTGAGTCCAAGACATTATTTTTGTTTATCTTACAGAGACCTGAAGGATGTTTATATTTCTAACAGGCAGAACGCGTGAGTAGGGAAATCAATGTAGATATGCGGTTTTTGTGCTGAGTGTATTAGTGTTACCAGTTTCATGAACGACTGGCTCACCCGGGAATAGATTCTATCCAGTTTTAATCAATCGAGTTAATAGAACGAAAGATTACAGCGCGGTAGAGTTCATGCGAAGAGGGAAAAATATTGATGAGGAGCAGATATTCCGATGCTGGGGCAAATGAGAGTTGTGTCGAAGTACGATCGCATATATTGTGAAACGTAGAGTATAACG
>JABUQX010111681.1:5000-18200 GCA_015478945.1 Trachelipus rathkii | reverse complement strand
GGTATATAAGATAGAAAATATTATATATAATTATTAGTATAGATATATAATATATCTATATACATATAAATAATATATATATAGTAATAATATATTATATAATAATATATATATAAATATAACTAAAATATATATATATATTATAATCAAATAAATTTAATTTCTAGGCATTTTTTAAACAATCGCAGGCTATTAGGAAAAGAACGTGCCCTGTAGACCCAACTGAATTTATTCTGTGATTGGAATCAGCATAAAGTAATGAAGCGCGCGAAGTTAATAAGGATACGCTTATTATCTTAGACCTGAATCCTAGCAATAATTAAAATAAGCGCAAAAAAAACTCCATTCCTGAAACTTCACATGCATAAAGGGATGAAGGGAAATATAGATACTTTAGTCATTATATATATAGATATATAAGAGAGTAATATTATATAATAATATAGTATATATGATAGCAAGAATAGAACCGTATAGTATAGTTGAAAATACCATAGGTCCCTATATAGTTAAGTTAATAATTATTATAAGTATTTTATATAAAAATATTATAGTAATATATATATAATTTTATAATATAGAACGATAACTAATTTTTATAAGCATCCAAAATTTAGGACAATTATCTTAAAACACATTCAAAACACAAAAAAACGAATAAAACTTGGATGGTTGACCAAGGGCCATAAAGACGCCGAATGGAACAGGTTCGTATTCCAAAACCTCTTCCAAATTTTACTCTTTTAATAGTCTCACTGAGAGAAAGGAGGTTTGTTGTTACAGAAGAAGAGGGAAAAGTAATTTTTGAAACACCGATGGAAGTAGATCTGAGCAAAATATTGTCATAGGAAAAATTCAGTTCGAACCGAAAGCGGACACCGAACCGAGAACGCCGAACGAAGACGGAAGCCGAGGCAGTGTTTTTGTGCGTGCAAGATTCGCTGCGGAAAATCATCAAATACCCACGGCGGCGACGCGAACGCTATGTGTGTGTATGGCCGAAGATGAACCGCGGAGAAGAAAACGAAAGGGAAGGTTGCAGTTTATGAGGTAAACAGCCAGCTGAATCATGAACAACAAAAAGAAAAAACAGAAAAGATATGGTGGTGCTGTTGTAGTACGGTACAGAGGCGAAAAGGAGGCGGTAGAGCGTAAGCGAAAAGATGATAGGGGATGGAAGGTGAAAAATGTAACGCCATAAGCATAGCATGTATTACATGTATCATGATAAATAACAAATACACATTACGTATCACTGCATGTCATCAAACGAACGCTCGAAGTGTTGCGCATGCACGAGTTATCGTTCTTTCAAGGTATGATAAAAGTATACAAGGAATGAGAAAAGGAGGATAAAAATAGAGAGAGAATAGGGAGTAAATGAGAAAAATACCTAACACTAATCCAGGTGACTATACTATCACTATTGACCATATCATGCAACCTAATCTCCCACTCATTACATCCCTAGATTATCCCTTATGTATCATATATATAAATAAAACCAGATGATAATAGTAAATTAGGATATGGTAAAAAGTAAGAAAAGTATTAATATTCAGTTAAAAAATAATTAACAGGTAAATATTTAAAAATTAACTACTATTTAATTATATGTATATACCCATAAATAATATAGAGATAGTAATAAAGGGATGTTTAGAGCGTTAAGAAATATATATAGGTAAAGAGATATAATAATTTTATATCGATATATAATATACCTTCATAGTTACGTCCCACAATAAATATCGATATGTACGTCCAACTTGAATCAAATTAACAATTATGAATTAATTTGAGTGATACAGTCAGCGCTAAAACGCGCGCGTTATATCATGTGGGCATAAAAAAGAATATAATACCCATCGACATTGCATGTTTGTGCGCCGGTTTCGATATTGCGCGTGTGCAGGACACCAAAAGTTAACCTATTATACCGATTCCTCCTGTTAATGATTTAATAATCGATAACTGTTATTTATGTTAATATTTCTTACACATTTTCTTATTAAAACAATCCCGTACGGGACTACACGCTCACCATAAATAGACACCCTAATATATAATATAAAAAAAGGCATGCTACAACCATCACCAAAAATAGTTAGATAATATATAGTGACCAATATTATAGCGGTCCGAAGCCAAAAATACTAGCGTAAGTGAAAACAGGTGGTAACTATATACCTATAAACCCATCCTTATAGTATACTAATAATACCAAAAATATTACCCTCAAAAATAATATAGTACTATGGATATGATTATATATATATATATATATATAATATATATATTATATATATTATATATATATATATATATATATATATATATATATATAAGGAAGATATTGTTCGTGCAGTAAGGTGTGGTGCAAATAATGAAACAACTAGCAGTGAACATCTACGTATTTGTATAAAATTAGTTTAACGCTCAATAACTTGATTATAATAATAGTGATGTATATATAGATTTAAGACAAGTATTCCTCCTGATATCAGCTTGGACTGTGATTCAAACCTGACCGATGAGTGCTTAGTTAGTAAAGGGAATTATTATACTTCGAGTTAGGATCAACCCTGTGTATCATTTTTACTTGATAACTGCTTTAATTTTGGTCTTTATCTTTTTAGGTTTAATTAACATTCGATGTGTGGAGTAAAAATTGTATTATGTGAGTAAGTTGTATTGGGTAACAAAATTTGTAGAAAAAATAAATAAAAAGCTACAATAAATAGCAAGAAGGATAGCACGAATATTTAAGTTGTACATAATAAGTACCATAGTTGTTGCTCAAGTTAACCAATTCGGATACGATCGAAGACTTGAAAAGAAACGACATTTGAATATATATAATTCAAGGATTAAGTAGATTAAACCAGAAGAAAGTCTGTAAGTGAATCTAAGATCTGTTACGTAAGTAATGCAAAACGTAAAAACTTTGAAATGTAGTTGTAAACTAAGTAGTTAACTTGGACATTGTTGTTTGCAGTTTACTTCTTAAATCGTAGGCACCACGACAAAGATACGATTGGCCATACCGGTTGAAAATATACCCTCTTGGAAAATTTGACCAGATGGCCGGTGAGGAGCGAAGTAAGAAGTGAAAAAAATGATATAAAAAGAATAGAAAAAATAAATAAGAGTCTAATATTGAGTAATAATAAAAATATATGAGAAACATATATGATAAAAATGATTATTTAATTAATAATAGGGTTTCAAGAGCATTTTTGGAATCGAGTTTCTCATATGAAATCCTTGTCGAATTTTTGTACGTTGGATTATTCCTGAATCCTTGTTTTTTCTTCGGTGCATCGACTTTTCAAAACTTAGTATTCATCGAAAGATATTCTATTTCATTCAATCATTGGAATTTCCGAATGCACCAGAAAACTTTATTTTCAACCCGATCTTATTAAGTTAAATGGAATGTAATTTGTCGATAATGAGATCCGAAAATTCTATAGTTGCTTACTTCACCTTACAAATATATGCATATGTGATAAATATATGAAATGTCTGAGTTTCCACTACTTGAATTCTGTTCCAGAGACTGATAATGAACTCTGTAATATATATTTGATACATTGAGAATCTCTTTGTATGAATATTAATCTTTCCAATGAATAATATTATATTAATAATATCTAACATTCTTATTTATAAATACCTATATCTTTGAGTATATTTCATATTAATTGGGAGTGGATTTATGTGAAGGTATCCTTAAAACTCTGCACAAACATCCCATAATTAATATTTGAGCGAATATAGATATTAAATATTAACTATATATATCAGTGTGATCGATGATAAATCCAATTAATGAGCGTATCTGAAATCATTATATGATTGAAGTAGTCCGGACCGTTACTGACGACATTATATTCTCGATAATCACGAGATAGATATATAAAATATCATAGGTGTTTCTTTACTAGAACTACATAGTTATAAAGTATGCATATCCGGCTAAGAACCTATCTTTTAAGATCATATGTTTCATTATTTATTTTAATAAAGATCATCAATCCTACATATCGAATTGTCATCAAGATATAACAGATGGACGAATACGGAAGTCCCGCGATGTAACTCCCTCCATTACGGGAGAAGGACCTAATAAACCTGACTCCGTATTAAACTGATGGTGATTGCATGTCTATGTTTGTTCTTGAAAATTTACTTTTCAATAAACACGTCTTTGAAACGATCACAAACATATGCTTGAGAGAGTCGATTAATCTCTATTTGACCGAATCGAAATAATCCATTTTCTTCGACCTCGACTCTAACCGGAAAAGAAGTTGAGAGAAAAGCACAACCTAACAAGAAGCGGCAACGGATTGTTTGGTAACCCAGCGATGCCACGGTGCTTTCCCTCTGCCGCACCACTATAAATAAATTAAGTCCGGCGCTATGAGAATAATATATATTATACCGAACAGGGACTACTGTTGAGTTCCTGCGCTATGGTGTGCACAAGTATTTGTGACTTCTCGCCTCACAAACTTCCAGATTATCTTTGCACTTTTTGCAATCCTCCTCTGGAATCTCTTTTCGATTCTTCTAAAGCACATGCTAACGGCATTTTCGTTTTGGTTTTTCTGTTCTATTCTTAACCATTGATACTTTTCTATCTTTTCTTAATATTTTTTTTATAAATTGTCAGTAAAAAAAAAATACTTACAACTCAAATATGACTTTGAAACAAGCTACAGTAATAACTAGATAGTCAAAAGAGGCTTTGTGAGACTTCGATTCTATACTCTTAAGATCTCACGTATTAGACCAAAGTTCTGCGTGAATTAGAGATAAGATATCAATAATAAAAAATAAAATCAGAATGAATATGTGGGAGTAAATGTAGAAAAATAAATACAGGGTAGAAGTTTCCAAATTTTGCTGACTGTACCCTTGGGGTTCCAACTCTGACGTACAATTTGTCCCCAACTCTGACAAAACTTTTTTTATCACGTTTATGTGTAGAAGAGATTTTTAAGGGAAAAACTCAATTTAAAGGAAATAAGAATTAATAAAGTGAAGGCTTAATTGGTCATCAATAAAATTAGAAAATAAACGATACAGTCGGTAAGGTTGAGCACAGAACGTTCCATGATTCAAGGTCAAGGTATCCCCTCTGACTTTTGGTTCCCGAGTGAGAGTTGCAGAAAATGCTAAAAAATACAATTCCTTTTACGGAGTATAAACCTTCCTAGTTTCCAATTTCAAGACACGATCAAAACCTAGGTCGATTAGAAGTCCAGGGGAGAAGCAATAGTTAGATGTAGGAAACACCACAAATGCAAAATTTCTTAGTACTAATCGCGTATTTCCATTCCGGATCATAAAACATATCTTCCTAATCCTAATCTTCTCAATGATCCTAAACACACCCCGAAGTAAATACTTGAACCAACCTAGAGTCTCTCTTATGAGGAAGAAAAAAATTGAAGTTTTTTTTATTTTGATTTTGATGTTTATCCCGCGCCGACGAGGGAAAACATAGAATAAAAAGGGGCAAATAGGAAAATATGTATCTCATATCACCATAATAAAATAGAAGGGAGTGACTGATACCTTCTACCCGAGAAAATATAAGAATAATAAACTACACTCCCACGAGCACAACATACTCCTTAAACCCAATGATACACGTAAGCACCAGAAATCGATTTCTTCTCAAAATGGAACCATGCGAGTGCGCTAATTCTGTTTTTTAACCCACAGTGCCCAGTTATAGCAGCTCAGACAAGAGGCAATTGCTGATGACGTCGTTTATCCGCGAATTATGAAAAGCAGACTGCAAATTCTATGTGTCCAGGGCCAGCTTCAACTGGAAAAGTGCTTTTTGGCAGTGCTGTGGGAAAAGCCATCTGTAGCTTTCTACCCAAGATAGCCTCCCGGGAACGCACAAAACATTGCCACTCTGTGCGCCGCGCATTCAATTTGCCGCATCCGCCAAGGCTTTAAACAACAGTTTGGTCTCTTTGAGCTCGACTGGCTTGGACTGTTTCTGCTGATAAGTTCAAAAATTACTGATAGCGCTATCCGTATCCCCTAAGTGCCCATTCACCGAATGCTATGAGACTGCAGGGCTAGACGACAACTCGAAGCAAATATCCTTCAGAAAAGGAGAAGTATACGAGAAAGATCATCAAAGATGAACGGAGTAAAGATTACCTCTGCTAGGTACAGGAGGGAGTAGATCTGATGTGTTGAGGGGTATAGAGGATTAAGACTGAAGAGCGAAAGGAAAATAAGAATATTGTCGATACTACCGCTATTGACGTCTGCACAGGGCGTCGCGGACCCTCTGCATCTGATTATACCGGCAACGAAAGTAACTACAATGGTCCATATGCCTGTTCAGTAAGGTGGCGAACGCCTATGCTAGTCGGCCTTAATAATGGATTACGATATGATGAGAGGATCTCAATGTGATACTAACTAAAAATAAGAATAGCTATTCTTTGTGAGTTTTCTGAGACCATCCTGTATATTAAAACGATTCGTCTCATCAATAATATTAATAATGCGAGGGAGTTGGCGGTTATATAGTAGAGAAGCCTTCATTGGGAAAATTATCGAAGATTTTGTCAGATTCTAGTAAGACAAGTGAGAAATAAGTCGACATGTTCTTACGAATTATCGCAGTTATATCGTTCCTAATCATACCCCGACGTAATTTTATAGTTAGGTTCAACCAATCAAGGCATTTATTCTCGAAGTTAATACTGTAGCGGAGAATAGTTGACCTAGATGATATCTCTGGGTGGAATTCGATTAAGTTAAGTACAGATAAGAATACTGATACTATTACTTGTTGTTCAATGTACAGAAGTTTCTTAAGAAAAAAAGTTATTGAACAAAGCAAGCCTAAATCATCCTTTAGTATTAATCATCGTACTTCCAATACCCCCAAACGTAGATTCTCCGGAAAAGCATAATTGAGCAGTGCGTTCTTTCCGTAACACTGTTCGTAGCGCACAACGTAACGATGACCATTCCCGCGTTGGTAATGATCGCAACGTACCTCCTAATGTTCGGTCCGCATCTGAAGATCGGAGGAAACTTCTCTGTTACTATTGTGAGAAGAGAGGACACGAAATAAAGGACTGTTATAAATATCTTGGAGTATGCAGCTACTGCAAGAAAACAGGCCATGTAAATACGGAATGCAGAGCTAGGAACTCCCCGGCCATTGTAAATCTCTCGGAAATGTATACAGTTACACGCCTTAAGGAACTCTCCCTTCATTCAGTCTTCCTCACGAATATTATCAAGTAATAATAAAGTAGTATCGTATATATCCTTTTTTGCAAGGAGGTCCTACTTATGCAGGGAAATGAGGTGCCTTTCTCTCAAAACACTTACTCCTCCATAGACCCATTACTAACTGCGGTATCTGAACTCCTCTAGAGAATTATCTTCAAGGATGGCAATAAAAAAGGTATATTCAATGAATTTCATTATCATCCCATGTTTTTTGGCCCTTCGCCCTCTTCCACCGCATCTAATCTCGAAAAATTGTATCATGGCTAAAACAACTGTAAGCCTCTTCTCCAACTGCTTTATTTCTGGCTCTCTTGTGATTGCTGTAATCATTGATATTCTCACTATGATACAGTCTAAGTTGTTAATAAAGGGTGGTTTGATTGATATCCGTTGCCAGAAAAACGTTAAACGACTAGTATCCCCGCTAAGAATTTTGAAGTCAATCGTGGAAAAAGCATTGATTGATAAGACTTTCTGTGTAAAGTGCTTAATTGACTTTACTTTAACAATGATGGAACAAAAACTAATCATTAATAAAAGTTCGTTATATTAACCTTATCTCATCTTACTAGTGGAATGACATGGTCGTTGACTTCATATCAAACATTCTAGTGCCTCAGGCCGATATAGAACCATTGATCGCCTGTGATCCACGGTTTGATGATCAATGGACTTCACTCCCATTTCTTTTGTCCATGGTTGAAGGTGGAGCAGAGTTAATTATACATAAGTTCAGAGATCTGTCTCTACTAAGCGCTTGCAACCTAACTTGATCTTTCTCTTACCATCTTCTGAAGACATAGGCGTAAAGCGTCATTCTTCTAGTGTTTTGGATATTATCAAATAGAATAAGTGATACCTCTCTATTCGTTCACTACTTCGGTCGAACATCTAATTCTCTTGAGGTTTTCAATATGGGTAATGTGTACACTTCATCCTTTCCGTCGTTTTTATACCGTTCAGGAGTACATTGGATAATCGGTAATACTTTCTGCGCTACTCTGTGCCTGCTAGCGATGAAATCATTCTTATTACTCGACAATTTGTCGATTTTAGACACACTGATCTTTCTTCTCTAATTGGAAGAAATACTCTTGAGTGTGGTCGCGATGGCCTTTTCACTTGCACACAGTCCAATTATTTGAGAGTCTTCTCAATATATGCGTAAAAACATATTATACTTTGTTCTATATACACTTAGCTGACACGCACAGATGTTTCTACTCACGACTCAGAAAATGATCGTACCTTCGATTCATTTACATTGTTAAAGGCTCTTTAAACGAGCGCAACGCTCGATACCTGTATTAATTGGCCAACAAGTACGCTTCATAAGCAGTACAAAAATCATTCTAAGCAAATGGTCTTGGACATGAACATCTTGTATTACAGAACCAAGTTCGGATATGCTATATGTGATTTCTCCTTGGACCTGTTAATGCAATGTACTTGGTCCACATGTATCTGGTGCCCATATTGGTAGCCGACAACACTGCTTCAGTTTAGTATCCTAAGCTTTTGCGACCATCTCTACTGGTCACCAAGGTAATTATGATGGTAGTGAGGTGTTGCCCTGTTTTAATGCCAGATGGCAGAAAACTTTTCTTCCATATTAACTCCAACTATGTGAAAAATCTTGGCAATTATTCCTTCATTTTGTGCCATGGTTTGGTTCAGTATCCTAAAACTTTTTAAGGTGATAAATAAATACTGCATGATCTTTTATTGATCATTTATTCGAAATGGTGATGTCTGTAGTCCCATTGCTGACAAGTCCGCTGCACAGTATCTAGGAAACTGGAACAGCAAAGTTTCTCCTTTTACTTCTCCTCAAGGTTCCAAATCCGTATATTAACTGACTATTCATGGGACTGAATTTACTTCCCAGATATTCCAACAGGTGTTAACAAAAACACAATATTAAACATGTGAGAATATCTCCACTTCATCCCTCAAGTAATGGTGTTTCCGAGCGATTTAACCGGAGCTTAATACAAATCCTGAAATGTTTAGTTTTGGAACAACCCGCTACCTGTAAAAACTTTTTTTTTTGGGGAATTGGAAAAAGAATGTCTTCCTCTATATTATTTAAAATAATACTTACCATAGCGCATTAGATATGTCCCCTTCCGATCTTATTGCAAAAATCTCATGCTCCAGTGCATACGTTTCCAACAATATTGGAAGTAGGGCAGTGTCAACTTTTAAACCCTTTCAAAGTAGACAAAAAGTAGCTCTCGTAGGTAAATACGAACTGGTCCGATACTGCCTTTAATTCCAACATAAATGGGAGGGACCATTTATAATTGTGGAGGTTAACCCGAACCGAGTCTCCTATGTAATAAAGAGGTTTAACCACCCCTCTGACAAATTAAAGAAAGTTCATTTTTCCCACCTAAGAGGTTGGATAGATATTCCTATGTATTTAAGAAAATATCTTTCTCGGAATAAAGAAATTAGTAATATATTTTTCTCAAATGAAGAAGAACCCCTGGTGGAAACTGACAACTCAGATGATAGTGATAAGGTATCAGGAATCCACGATATCTTCAATGAGTCCTCTGACCAAGCCTCTGAAAGTGACTTATGGGAAAAGATGGAAGGAGATGAGGCTGACTTTGAAGGGTTTCCTGATTTAAATCCTATATCTTTGGAGGAATACTCCAATTGCCAGATTTATCTCCGGTAATCCAACCAATTAATTCGGACCGAAGTGGAGAGCTCAAAATGAGTATGGAGGATGTAGTCCCCCGTTTATCTCCAAAGTCATTGAAATCTTCCTTTCCTAAAGAAGTTACCTTTTTACTACCTCCTATTGAGATTTCCATTTCTCCAAATCCTTCTTCTAATGGATCAGATTCTGCTGATTCTAGTTTGTCCGAGACAGATTTCATAAACATACCCGCTAGTTCTCCTAACACCAATAGTGGTGGTACTGTGGAGGTTAACCACGAAATACTCACCCCTGTTTTAGACTATTATGATATGTATTCACATGAATACCCTATTAGATTTAAATACCCCTCTATCCTTTTTCCCTATGTTTAAATGATTATAATGAGATTTATAGTTTCCCAGCAAGCGGTTGGAGAGTACTAGCCTTGAAACATCTAATTTAAGTCTAACGGATCCACCGTCCTTTTTCCTGATAGACCTATTCTCCCTCAGTCTCTTCTGATGATCCTATATGGATCTTCGGAGGAAGATGTGTGGGTGATTTGCCGGGATGGGTCAAACTTTTAATATAGATAGCTCTCTCCAGCTCTCAAAACTGTTTTAATTTTATGGTTGTTCAGCCCGCAAAATAGTCATTCTTTTATATATCCCGTCGCTGGCAATTGTTTCTTCACTGTCTCCTTCAACAATGCCCCTTTCATATACTGGGTCACTTTTTGGGAAGCGAACTATGTTACTTGAAAATTGTACTTTGTCTCTGGTCCATTAAAATGGTCAAATCATGAGGAAATGCAATTGAATGTTCCTCCCAGCACTAGGAGTAGAGGGTCGGTTCCCGATTTCCCGAATGTTATGTCTACTCCACTGGAGTATGTACGCAGCGAGACGGGCCAGTCTTTTTATAATAATCTTGGTTATAATGGACATGAATGCTGCCCCTGGATGAAGTAAAATAAGCCGACAACAGGAGAATTTGGTTGTGTTTGCTTCCATCTGTTTGAATATTTTCATTCTGGCAATTTAATTTTACTTAAGTTCTGTTGTTCATTCTGCATTTACTTGACTGAAAAATAAAATCTAATACTTTAGCAAATACTTATTCTTTTAAATAACTGAACCAGATAAGTTTACATAATAAAATTGCAAAATCTAAGACATAAGAAGTCTCTATTCTATCTTTTATTTAATCTCTTAAGTATACTTCCTTTCTGAACTATTGCTCTATAAACATCTTCCTATATAGAAGTTGTCTTGAAATGAATGCCTTACTAGTGTGGCATGATCGTCAAATTTTCCAACGTATGAGAGAAAGCCCTCTAGTAATAATGACTTCTTGCAATAATTGATCTTTTGTGTGTCTGGATTCTTAGTGTATGAGTGCAGACTAAATTAAAAATTTACCTATCTAGTCTAATAAAGTCTTGTGTGACTGATCTACCTACTTTCTTTAACCAAAAATGTATACGTATTTATATTTATACCGTATATATAGTTTTTTTTTCTAAAATATATATATATATTATGTATATATTCATCGAAAACCGCATACCTCTGGAAAGTGATATATATATATTATGATATATATATATTATATATATATATATATATATATTATATATATATATATACTATATTATAATATTAAGGGATGCACCGATCTCGTCCGGCTCCGGCTTGGCCGGAGTTTCGGCCTTTTTAAAGATCTCCGGCTCCGCCGGAGACATAGTCTCCGGCTTCTCCGGCGGAGACCTATTTTTTTTTAAAAGGTGTTTTGAAATAAAAGTTTATAACTTTGGATTATAAAATAATAATGAGACCTTTAATGAAATAAATTTATTTAGAAGAACTGATTTAAATAAAGTGTAAAAAAAAATTATTTTTTAATATTTTTTTGTTTTAGTGACAATATTAAGTCAAACTAATAACTAATATTATAACTATAATAATATAAAATTAATATGAATAGGCCTATAGACACCAATTTTAGCTAAATTTAACTAATTATTTTGATACTTAAAAGGGTTTGTATCATTCAAATGACTACCCTAACAAAAAATCATTTTTGATAAATCTAGCTTTAACAAAATGCAATACAGAAATAGGTAAACGAAATTGGTAAAAGAATTTTTAAACTACATGCCATATTTGACCAAAAGACTAAAAAATTATGATATCTATCCTTAATCTTTAAATTAAAGAGCTTTTAAGTTTTAACAAACTAATCATTTGAATATATATATATATTATATATATATATATATATTATAATTATATTATATATATATATATATATTATATATATATATTTAAATATATATTATATATAATATATATATATATCATGTATACTATTATATTATATATATATATATATATATATATATATATATATATATATATAGGTATATATATATTATATAATTATATATTTATATATATATATATATATATAATATATAATATATATATATATAATATATATATATTATATATATTATATATATTATATATATATATTATATATATAAAATGAGCAGAAGAGGGCAGTGATCAGAGTGGAGAAGTTGGCAGAGCAAGAAACGAGACGAAAATATGAACGGGAAATGCAGGAAAACAGCTAAGGAATGCGAGAAAACGAAGACCTGCAGGATTTCATCAGAGAAGTGGCAGGAAAACTTTTGGTAAAGATGGTTAGGAGTTACTGGAAGAGACATACACATGGGTGAACGAAGAGTGAAAAAGCATTAAGGAAAAGCAGGGAAAATAAGCAAGTGGCTGAAAAGGAGAACAGCGGTAGCAAGGGAGGAATAATGTACACGGCAAGGAATAGGCAGAGAGAATAGAGGAGGGCAAAAACACAGGATGGAGAGGGCGAATGGCTAAGGAAACTAACGAAGATTGTGGGCGAAAGCGAAGAAAGCTATTTAGATGGCGAGGCGTATAGAAAACATAAAGCGTAACTAGAATATAAAAATAGAAACGAAGAGATTCTTGTGAGACCGGAGAAAGATATGATAGATGGACCGAATACTAAGAAGATCTCTGCAAAATGTAGAATACAGAGAACAAGAAGAAGAAGCTGCAGATCAGACGAGGGAGGAGGAAGATGAGGAGGAAGGAAGGCGGAGAGATAACGGTGGAGGATATGAGGAGGCTATAAAAATGATGAAGAGGGGTAAATCTCCAGGAGAGGATGGAGTGGCTATGGAGTTGGTGGTGGAGGGAGAAAAGGAGCTG
>JABUQX010111679.1:25000-27714 GCA_015478945.1 Trachelipus rathkii | reverse complement strand
TTCAATCGCTTGTTTGTAAGCAGAATCAATATTTTCTTTTATATTTACTTTTCCTAATACTGCTAAATTAGCCTCATTGTTTATATGACTTACAGAAGCTTCATGTTTACCTATTTTGACTGATAGATGGGCTAAATCAGTCACTCCAATTCTAGCCCAAGAATCATCTCCTTCAAATAGCAAACATGGGAAGCAAAATAGAGCATTTTTCTCTGAGGAGCCGCAGAGCCATTTGTGTCTCTTATATAAATCCACGTTAAATTTTCGAGAGTACGGTTTTTTGCTCTTGTATGATGTCTGAGTTAATTTTATATTTGGCATAGGCCTACCAAGCTCTTTTATATTTAATTTTTCTTCAAGAGAAAATCTTGAAAACTTATTATTTAATATATTTAATACACTATTCATTTTGAAATTAAAACTCAAACACAAACTCACTCCAAATGATTGCACGTTAACTGACATAAAAAATAAATTATTATGGGATTCGATGTGTCGCTACTCCGCTAGTATAGAAATCAATGTAAAATTAAAACAAGATATATATATATATATATATATATATATATATATAATTATATATATATATATATATTATTATATTATAGTATATATATTATATATATATATATATATATATATAATTATATGTATTATAGGGTGGGATGAAAAAAAACCGTGTTCTTTTTTTAAAAAAAGACCAAAGGCCAAAATTTTTAGTTTTTTTTTTAAATTACTTATTTTCATATATATCAAGTCTTTTTAGGGTATTTAGCATTAAAAATACATTAAATACAATATGTTAAAAGAGGTATACAATATATAAAGTAGAGTTTATTACTTATTAAAGTTTTATTAGTGCTCTAGGCATGATAGTTATTATATTATATTATATTGCATTATATTATATTATATTATTATAATTATTATTATGATTATTATTTATTATATTATATTATTATTATATATAATATATATATATATATATATATATATATATATAATATATATATATATATATATATATATATATATATTATATATATATATTCTTCATCTACCCTTTTTCTACCAAAGACTGGGTGTAAGGTGGTAAACAAGCATCAGAAAAGAAAAAAGCAGTGGAAGAATATGACAAAAGTCGAAAAGAAAGCCCAGCCTTACCTTCCTTTTATACCTATGAGAACTCGTCCCAGTCAGAAAAATCCACCCTTATAAGCTTCACGGAACTGCAAACGGACCCTCACTATTTGTAAATCGTCAGTGTAAGTGTTCATATCTTGACCCAGGGTGGGCCACAACTACCCCCGTCACAAAACCCCTGCCATTCTCTCTTATTATGCACCTTTATTCTCGCCTCTTCCAAACACTCACATCTCTCTCCTTCAGACATTCGTTTACTGACTCAATCCATTTTTTCTTCGCATCTCCCAGTCGGTCGGTTTTCAACACACTCGCCCCTATAAAAAAAATTTTTGTTTTTTTCTGCTTAAAAACGACTATCATTTTCATCCTTTCCACATGACCAAAACATATCTCAACATACTTTCATTTAGTCTCTCATTTTTACCCCTTCTTCACACCACACAACTCTCTAATATGTTGTAATTTCATTCCTCATTTTATCAAATCTTCTCACACCTAGCTATGCCCCTAAGATTGTCCATCTGAAAACATTGAACTTTAGATATATACTTCTTATTCCAGACCATAGTCTCACTACTATACATAACACAGGTAACAACTACCCTCATGAAGACCCTAGCGCACTAAAGACTTATTCCCTTTACATTCACCAACGATTTAATTGCACAGCCACCTTCCTGCATTTCACAACTTTCCTACTAAAACTCTGCTTCATCCGTTCCCTTATCAAACATATATCCTAAATATTTTAAACTCAGACACTTGCTCCAGCTGCTACCATCTAACATAACTTTCACACTGAGGACTGTTTCTCACTCACAACTACAACCTAAACTCTTATCTACGTTTATTTTCAAACCCTCCTTTTACATACCCTCCCAAATGTTTCTACCAATCCTCTCAAACTCTCAGAATTCGCCACACAAAACCAAATCATCCGAATATAATACGTAGGGCACCCTCCACTCATCTCCATCATTCTAACACCATTTCCTGATCACGCATACCTTCAATTTCTTTCATAACCTCCCATCCATATACAATTGAATAACCAAGGAGACGGACATAACAACAACCCCTGCCTCACTCCGCTAGTAAACTAAACCAATCACATTTGACACCATTTATTCTTACCACACGCCCTCCCACTATTCCATACATACTTTGATTCCATTCAGAAGCTATCACCAACACTATATATCACTAACACCTGCCATAGACCCTATCATACCCCTGTTGCAAATTCATAAAACCTAAATACAATTTATTCCTTCTCTCTATTTTTCTCTACATTTTGCCTTCAATGTAAAATTGATTCACAACCATCCTCTACTTACTTCCTAAACGCAACCTTGTTCTTATCCCAATCAGTCCTTGAGTCCACTCGGCGCACTCTTTCGGACCAAAACCACCAGCATATATCTTCCCTACAAACACTCAATAAACTAAATACCCTATAATTTCTACAGTTTCCTTTATCTCCCTTACCCTTAAAAAAGTTACTATTACTGCTCTCCTCCCATCCCTCGGAAACTATACCTTCCATAAAAGCTTTATTACACAATTTC
>JABUQX010111679.1:15000-20000 GCA_015478945.1 Trachelipus rathkii | reverse complement strand
AGCTTTATTGAGGCTAAAACTTTGTTGATAGCATATATTCGTAAGTGTAGTCATTAAAAAGAGCTATTTTTTATTGTATTGTTTATCCAAAATGATACTCGAAATATGACTTGAATCAATAGTTCAATAGCATCATAGGCGGATGGGTAGGTAAGGGACTGCAGGGATGGGTGGTTTGATTAATGCTTTCAAATCAGTAAACTATTACGCTTTACTGTGATATTTCATTCAAAGAACTTATTTTTTATGTTTATTCAGGATAAAATTTTACGATTTTTATGTTATGTTTGGTAAACACTTTTTTGTTATGTTTGCAAATATTCGTTTGGGGAATGATTGTGATATTTAGACGAGGTTATTTGATGAATTTTTGTTAATATTACGGAAGTTGATGTAAAAAATTTGGTACGTTAGCATTATATTCGTTGTCAGTATGATGATTTAGACAGGAATATGCTAAATTTTTGTTAAATATTACGATGTTAATGTAAAATTAACATTGATATGTTTAGAGATATGCTTGAAAGTGTGAAATAGGGTTCGTTCTGTATGCGTTGTTAGGTACTTTACTGTTTGTATGTGCGAAGTTTGTTTAGGTTAGTAGTTTATTTGTACATTGTGTGTGTATGTTATATTTGTCGTTGTACATTATATTTCTTAGTTCAGGTTATTTTTGTGGGTTAGGCGTTAATGTAAAAACTTTCGTTAACGTTAGCAACTCATATTTGCAATGGTTAGTATATAAAGAACTTATTTTGTGTTATGTTTATCCGAAATGATTACTGAAAAATATGACATGAATTAATAAGATCAATAGATCAAAAAGGTCATGGTGGGAGGGGTGGGGGGGGGGCTGATGGTTGATTTACTGATTTACTGATTTTACGCTTTAAAAATCAAGTAAGCTATACAATCTACTTGTGATGATTTTATTCATAGAGCTTAATTTTTATGTTTGTTTGGATAAAACTTTGTATGTTTGCAAAGTTATTCGATGGTCTGTATGATAATTAGACAAGGATATGATAAATTTTTGGTAAATATTACTGTGTCATGGTAAAATTAACTTTAATATGTTAGAGATATGCTTGAAAAAAGTATGAATAGGTTGCGTTTTGCATGCAATGTTAGTTACTTTACTGGTTTTAAGTGTGGAACTTTGTTAATGTTAACAGTTTATTAGAGCATAAGTTGTGTTAGGTTTGTCGTTGTACATTATTTTCTTATTTATATGATGCTATATTAGCTTTTATTAATGTGAAAACAATGTTATGTTAGCATATATTCGCTGGTTAGTATGTAAAGAACTCATTTTTGTGCTATGTTTATCCGAAATGATACTCGAAATTCGACGTAAATCAATAGTGTTAATGTAAAATTAACATTGATATGTTAGAGATATGCTTGAAAAAGTGTAAATAGTATACGTTTTGTACGAAGTGTTAGGTACTTTACGTTTTTGTATTGTTAAGTGCGGAAGTTTGTCAATGTTAGTAGATTTTCGTACGTATGGTGTGTTAGGTTTGTCGTTGTACATTATATTCTTAGTTCTGGTAATGTTATGCGTTATTAAGGTAAAAACTTTGTTACGTTAGCATATATTCGATGGTTATTATATAAATAACTTATTTTTGTTTTATGTTTAGCCGAAATGATACTCGCAATAGATCAATAATTCAATAGATCAATAGATCAAAATTGTCATGGAGGGAGGGTGGGAGGGGTTAATGGTTTGATTTACTGATTTTTACTGATTTACTGCTTTAAAATCAGTAAACTATTACAATTTACTGTGATATTTTATTCAAAGAACTTATTTTTTATGTAATGTTTGGATAAAACTTTGTTTGTTATGTTTACAGTTATTCAATGGTCTGTATGATAATTAGACAAGGTTATGATAAATTTTTGTTAAATATTACTGTGTCAATGTAAAATTAACTTTAATATGTTAGAGATATGCTTGGAAAAAAGTATGAATAGGTTACGTTTTGCATGCAATGTTAGTTAACTTTACTGGTATTAAGTGTGGAACTTTGTTAATGTTAACAGTTTATTAGAGCGTAAGTTGTGCTAGGTTTTGTCGTTGTACATTATATTCTTAGTTCATATGATGCTATGTTAGCTTTGTTAATATGAAAACAAAGTTATGTTAGCATATATTCGCTGGTTAGTATATAAAGAACTCATTTTTGTGCTATGTTTAATCGAAATGATACTCGAAATGCGACGTAAATCAATAGTGTTAATGTAAAAATTAACATGATATTGTTAGTGATATGCTTGAAAAAAGTGTGAATAGGTTACGTTTTGTACGCTGTGCTAGGTACTTTACTGTTGTTAAGTGTGGAACTTTGTTAATGTTAATAGTTTATTCGTGCGTAAGGTGTGTTAGGTTTTGTCATTGCTTATTATATTCTTAGTTCTGGTAATGCAATGTTAGATTTATTAATATGAAAACAATGTTACGTTAGCATATATTCGTTGGTTAGTATATAAAGAACTTATTTTTTGTACTATGTTTTTCCGAAATGATACTCAAAATGTGACCTGAATCATTAGATCAATAGATCAAAAGGTTATGGACGGGATGGATAGGGAGGAGGGCAGGAGGGAGGTTGGATAGTAGTTTGATTTACTGATTTACTTGCTTTAATCGGGTAAATTATTACGTTTTACTATGATATTTTATTTCAAAGAACTTATTTTTATGTTTGGATAAAACTTTGTTATTTTTATGTTATTTTTGGATAAAACTTTGTTATGTTTTCAATTTATTTGTTGGGGATAAATGATATTTAGGTAAGGTTATGATAAATTTTTGTTAAATATTACTATGATAATGTAGAAAACTTTGTTACGTTTAGGCAATATATTTCGATTGGTCTGTTGATAATCGCGAAAGGTTATTGATATATTGTTTGCTAAATGTTACTTGTCAGTGTAGATAACGTTAATATGTTAGGATATGCTTTGTAAAAAGTATGAATAGGTTACGTTGTGCATGCAATGTTAGTTACTTTACTGGTGTTAAGTGTGGAACTTTGGTTTATTTAAACAGTTTATTCGTGAGTTAAGTTGTGTTTAGTGTCTTTTGTACATTATTTTCTTAGTTCATGTTACGCTTTGTTAGTTTATTGATGTGGGAACTTTATTACGTTAAAGTATATTCGTTGATCAGTATGATAATTAACCAATGTTTTGATAAATTTTAGTTAAATATACCATGTTAATATAAATTAACATTGTTATGTTAGAGATATGCGTGACAAAGTGTGAATAGGTTTAGGTCTTTGTATGCTATGTTAGTTATTACTGTTGTTAAGTGGTGGAACTTTTTACGTTAACAGTTTATTTCATGTTAAGGCGTGTCAGGTTTGTCGGTTGTGTATTATATTCATAGTTCAGATTGATGCTAAGTAAGTTTTATTAATGGGAAAACTTTGTTGCGTTAGCGTATTTTTTCGTTGATCAGTGTATAAAGAATTGTTTTATGTTATGTTTATCCAAAATGATACTCGAAAATGTTGACTTGAATCATAGATCAATAGATCAATAGCATCAATAGATCATGGGATGATGTGGGCAGTGGTAGTATAGCTGGTTCGATTTACTGATTTACTGATTTAGTGTATGTAAACATGATAATTTTAGTAAAAATATGACTTGAATCAATAGATCAAATAGAATAAATAGATAATAGATCATTAGATCATGGTTGGACAGGAGTGTAGGTGGTGTTTGATTTTACTGATTTACTGATTTAGGGTATGTAAAAACATGACAATTTTACTAAAAAATATGACTTGAATCAATAGATCAATAGATCAATAGATCAATAAATCCGTAGATCAATAGATCAATAGATCATGGAAGGGCTGAGGAGGGAAATTTGATTTACTGATTTACTGATTTACTGCTTTAGGGTATGTAAAAACGTAAATTTGTAAGTTATAAACATAAAAAGAAAAAGAAATTTTGTTTATTTATTTATTTAAATATTTATTTATTTATTAATTTTTTATTTTATTTTTTCTTGATGGTTCTGAAACCATCATTTTCGAAATCTACAGACTCGATAACATATATAAGGATACCAACATTGTTGTTATACGAACGTTTATTAACTCAGCAACGCACCGGCTCCAGCACCGGAGCCTGTACTGACTCTGACTCCTCTGTCTCTGAATCCTTTTCAGACTCCTCCTTCCTCATTCTTCTTCCTTCCTCCTTCCTCCTTTCCTCCTTTCCTCCTCCTTCTTCCTCTGTTTTGCACTCTGTGCTTTTCTTCTTCTTTTTTTTCAGGCTGAGACCCACTCCAGGGGTCTTTGGACTCCGAAGCCGAATCCAACTCCAACTCCAACTCCGTCTCCGACTCCGACTCCGATTCCGGCTCCTCTACCCCGTCCCCAAATTTCAGGCTTCTACGATTATTTTATTTTTTTTAGGGGGCAGCACTCCCCCTACGGGGGAGCGCAGAGGAACGTAATCTCGTCTTCAACGAGATTACCTCACCATATAGCTCACATCCAAATTTTAGCCCGATACGTTAAGCCTAACATGGTTTTCAGGCCGAATTTGACCTTGGCGCTAAGGGGGCAGCACCCCCTTAGGGGTGACCTACGGTCACCAAAACTCGCCTGTGATCCACCTGTTCGATTGGGATTCGTTAAGCCTAATCTTCGCTCGCTCGGAAGCCGCAACAAGGGCGTAGCGCAATATTTTGCGTTCGGTCTCGGGGGGAGGTACCCCCTATATTTACATCCTTAGCACTATGAAATTTTCGCGGTGGAATCGAGCATAACATATACATAGAACATATTCCAAGTTTGAAAGCGATACCTCTAGTCCTTCCTATCGAAAAGGGTGGCATCTGTCAAACTGTCTCATAATTACTATGCTATACATGTAGAAATGTTGAAAAAGAAAGGTAACAATGTCGTGGAGTAGCTGATGTGATTATTAAATGTTTGCTAGAAACGAGGTATTACAAGATTTGG
>JABUQX010111679.1:2500-5000 GCA_015478945.1 Trachelipus rathkii | reverse complement strand
ATATATATATATATATATATATATATATATACACCCATTTTGATTATGGTATGTATGACATTCCAGTGCCTAATGGTTCGCCTTTCTGTTCTGCGTTCATATCCACACTCATCCTCCAGACAACATCTTAGAGACACCATCTTTTATCCACACCCCTCTTCTAGACAACATCTTACAGACATCACTATCCCTTATATCCCTATGTGTGGGGGAGAAAAAATTGCCGTGTCGTAGAAGGCAACTAAGTGATGGTGGTAGTTGGGTTGGCTGCCCACTACCACTTATCTTTTGCCAGGAACGCTAATGCATGGCTCAGAGAAGGTCGTGATCGCCGTAAGTGGTGTTTTATCTTTCGACGAAAATGTGTGAATCGTATGGATACATGGAATGTCAGAGGAATAAATGTTGAGAAAAGGAGAGAGGTGATGGATGTATTTAGAAAAGGCAAATTTGATTTGCTAGCTGTGCCTGAAACAAAGATGGAAGGAAACGGTGAAAATGAGTGGTGTGGTGTGAAAAAAGGTGTTTGTGTTGGTGTGAAAAGGAATGAGAGGGGGATAGAAAGATTTGCAATTCTGATGAGTGTCTTGTGGTAGAGAGCTATGGTAGATTTTGTGTGTGTGAGTGCTAGAATTCTAAAGGTTAAATTTAAATTTGAATAGGTAAAAGTATGTGTGGTTGCGACATATGGTCCATCTGAGGGTAATGTTGAAGAGTGAGATTTTCTGGGATAATCTGAATGATGTTTTGGATGGGGTGAGTAGGGGATTTAGTTCATTTGCCACATATCTGCCCACCTAAGGATTTTTTTTTTTACAGTTGTCACCACCACTCACAGTCAGAGCCCTATTCAAGGAGGGGGTGTAGTACGCTCAAAAGTTCACTCTCTAGCGCAAATTACGCAGATGAGCACAGATGCAGGCTTTAAAGAGAGGGAGATTAAATTCAGCAGGACATACAGAAGATGGAAGAGAATTCCACAGAACAGAGGTGGCGGGAAAGAAGGAAACACCACAGCGAACTAGCCTGGAGTTACCAATATCAACACAAATATCAACACAGATACAGCACTCCTTGTGCTACGAGGGCGTCGTAAAGGTGGTGGTACGCAAATGATAAGTTCCCTCGAGCACTTGCCGCTGAGGTGCCTATAGAATAGAGATAAAGCACCAACAGAACAGTTTATAAGCCTTTTGGCCTTTGACTCGACCCTATCCAAAAGCCGGGTGAAACCAGAGCCCTCCCCCCCAGATATGAGAGCAGTACTCCATACATGGGCGGATGAGACCCTTGTATAGCTGGAGCAACTGAGAAGAGAAAAAAAAGTCTCGCAGTCTAAATAGAACTCCCAGTTTCTTTGAGGCCGCCCTAGCAACCATTGTGACGTGAGGTTTCCAAGACATTTTTTTGTTTATGTTAAGGCCAAGGATGTTTATATTGTCAACAGGAAAGACGAGAGAACCGTCGAAAGAGATAGGAAAGTTAGAATGCGTTTTAGAGAAGGAGATTTGCAGAAGTTGGGTTTTTAAAGAATTGAATTTCACAAGGTTGAGACGACCCCATCCGGAAATTGGTAAATCTGCAGGTATAGATGAAATTAATGGTGAAAAGTAAAAGAGGAAGCAGAACTGAAATGAGTTGAAGAATGAAGGGTCGAGTCATAGGTATATGAGTGGATAGAGTTAGATGTGCAGATGAGAAGATCATCAATGAAAAGTAGGAATAAAGTAGGAGATAAGGCAGAACCCTGAGGAACACCACTATTGACAAAAAAAGAAGAAGAAGTCTCCCCATCAACAACAGCCGATATTTATAGATTTGAAAAAAAGCTAGACATAATTAAGCAAAGAGAAAGAGGAAACCCAAAGTCAAATGCTTTGGATATGTCAAGCGCCACCACGCAAGTCTCCCCGTAGTTCCTAAGAGCTGAAAACCATAAATCGGTTAGATAGGAAAGTACATGCCAGAAGAACCTCGAGCGCTGAAAGCCGTACTGGCTATCGGAAGGAAGGGAATGAGTTTCCAGATAATCTAAGAAGTGAGAGTTGAGAAGGGTTTCAAAGATCTTAGATAGAATACAAGTGAGAGCTATAGGGCGATAGTTAGAAGGATCAGAGCTGCTTCCTTTTTTCGGAATAGGTTGGACATGTGTGAGCTTCCAACACTGAGGGAAAGTGCTAGTATTGAGACATAGGGAGTATAGTTGAACGAGGGGCAGGGATAGCACGGAAGCACACTCCCTCAAAACTTGGGGAGGAATGCCATCTGGGCCCACCCGTCTTCCTATTCTTCATAGATTTCAGGGGCCTATGCACCCGATCAAATGTTATCACAGGCAAAGACATAGGACACCTGAGAAGAGAGGGAAGAGGAGGAGAAATGCCAGAATCGTATAGGGTTAAGTTAGTGGAAAATAGGAGGCCGAAGAGATTGGCCTTTTCCGTTGGAGAATTAACAACAGAACCATCAGAGGAAACGGAGATTTACAGAAGTTGCTAGA
>JABUQX010111678.1:35000-36681 GCA_015478945.1 Trachelipus rathkii | reverse complement strand
CGGCCTCCTCCCAACCTAAATCAGTATGAGAGACCCCAACCATTCAGTGTTTTGTACATTGAAATCCCCCAAAAAGGAGGACCTCAGTATTTTGGATGAGAAGATATAGCAGTCTCGTGAGAAGTGGTAAGATATTCAAAAAAAGGCGTTGAAAATCTGTTCTGTTAGGAGACCAGTAGCAGAAACATAAGATTATTATAGGAGAAGGAAGAAAGATTTAAGCCACAGAAAATCGAAGTTAGGAGATTCGAGATTCTCGAGTCGTGTTACAGGAGTGTATATGTTTACAAGCGCACATACTTCACCCTTCAGACGGAAATTATTGAAATAAGTTATAGTTGGACATATGAAAGAGTTAGAAGGATGGAATTCCTAGCCATCTTGGTCTCAGACAGGAGCAAAAGGTTAGGGTTGGAGTAAGAGGTGAGTATTCCACGTATGAGAGGTTAGATTGCAGCCCACGGATGTTAGTTATAAAAGTCGATAGTAACCCACCCCGGCTGCAAAATTTGCCCATCTACATGGACAGGATTCAACCACCAACAAACAAAACCATATACAAAAAAAAACCAGAAAAAAAAAATACAAAAAAAATAAGAAACAAAGCAAACCTAACGTGAATCGCTAAACTTATACCACACACTAAAAACCTAATATTTAAAACCATAAAAAGTTAAAACGCTAAAATCGTATATACAGTAAATATATGTAAAAATATGAAAAATCTTAAAGTAAAAACCACTCACGCACGAGGCAAAATAGAAGAAAAAAAGTAAAAAATAAAATTTAAGCTCTACATTAACCAAACGAGCATAAAAGATAAAACGATATCTTTAAATCAATGTTAAAAAAAGAAAAAAAAGAATAGAAGAAACAAAACTGAAATTTGACGTAAAATTTAGGATGGCAAAATTTTCCGTTGAAATCCTCATCGACTGCAAATATTAACACTAAAACACTTGTAAAAAAGTATTAAAACAAAAATACAAAAACAGGCAACAGAGACATCCAAATTAAAAACATGAGAGATATAATATTTAAACTTAAAAATTGAATTAAACATATATAATATATATATTATATATAATATATAATATTAATAGATTATATATAATTATATTTATATAATAATTATATATATATATATAAAAACATAACTATATATATATAATATTATATATATATTATATATTATATATATATAGTTAGTTCTTAGCAAGTGATCGCTAGATTAAGTAGGTATATTAAAGAAGGCCTTATAAATTAAAAATGCAGGGAAAAATTTTTAAGAAATTATTTTCATACAAGAGTCTTCAAAAATTAGTAGTAAACGTGAGCTTTCGATCCAACTGGACCCTTTTTCAAACGTGATGGCATGAAGACTAAATAAATTTCTAAAATAAAATAATAAAATGTAAGAAAAAATTTTGAAAATAGAAAATTAGAAAATGTAGGTAGGATTTTTTTGAAAAAGGTGTGGAGGTCCAGCTATTGTGAGGTGTGATCTAGGGGGTAGTGCGCCTTGTAGTTTGTTGAAGTTATGATTATTTTTATGCCACAATGATTCGATTAATTATCCGGTTGAAGGGGTCAAGGGCTGTGTGTGATAGGTACGATTGATGTCAATGTTAAGTTCCTGTGTGAGTGCAGAAGATGCTGTGTAGGCGTGAGGCTGAAGTTC
>JABUQX010111678.1:0-30000 GCA_015478945.1 Trachelipus rathkii | reverse complement strand
TGGTATTTAGATTTTTTTCATTATCTTTCATATATCATATAAACATTTAGAAAAACATTTATGTGTTGTATTCTCTACCCATATATAATATAATATATATATATTATATATATATATATATATATATATATATATATATATATATATATATATATATATATATATATATATATATATTTTCTCAATATAAAAAAATAATTTAATTTCACTCCTTCAAAATTCTATACTGATGTACTTACTAAATCACTACAAATGACGCAATCTGATAAAAAAATACCAATAATATTTGATAAACAATTATATATAATGTTTTTATTTTATTTTCATAACGTATATAAAAAAGTTTAGTTCCCCATATTTTCTTAAAACATTGAAAAGACAATATTGGGGGAATGTAATGCGGATGTCAGTAGGGGAAGGAGGCAGATTCAAGGGTGCAAGGCGCTCGACTCCTCCCATTCCCCCAATTTATGACCGTATAACGCGCGCACACACACACACACACATATATATATATATATATATATATATATATATATATACCACTAAACAAAGAATATTACGGGAAGGTAAAGAATTGCCTCCTCTGGGGTCGAACCACCGCCTGTTGCGACTGAGAACGACATACTCGACGCTCTACCACTGAGCCATCCTCTAACCAAAAAGTTAGATTCAGGAACAGTTTCAAGCGAACGAGCTCCCGTCAAGGCGTTATCACCAGGTTTTCACCCTGTCCTTCCCTTGTTCTGCGTAAGATTTTATATTATAACATTGCTTTTACCGCAATTTAATATTTACCACCTAAACAAAGAACTATTACGGAAGGTAAAGAATGCCTCCTCTGGGGTCGAGCCACCCGCCTGTTGCGACTGAAACGGACATACTACGACGCTCTACCACTGAAGCCATCCTGCTGAACCAAAAAGTTAGATTCAGGAACAGTTTCAAGCGAACGAGCTCCCGTCAAGGCGTTATCACCAGGTTTCCACCCTGTCCTTCCCTCTTATCGTTCGTAAGATTTTATATTATAACATTGCTTTTTACCGCAATTTAATATTTACCACTAAACAAAGAACTATTACGGGAAGGTAAAGAATTGCCTCCTCTGGGGTTAGTGGTAAATATTAAATTGCGGTAAAAAGCAATGTTATAATATAAAATCTTACGAACGATAAGAGGGAAGGACAGGGTGGAAACCTGGTGATAACGCCTTGACGGGAGCTCGTTCGCTTGAAACTGTTCCTGAATCTAACTTTTTGGTTAGAGGATGGCTCAGTGGTAGAGCGTCGAGTATGTCGTTCTCAGTCGCAACAGGCGGTGGTTCGACCCCAGAGGAGGCAATTCTTTACCTTCCCGTAATAGTTCTTTGTTTAGTGGTAAATATTAAATTGCGGTAAAAAGCAATGTTATAATATAAAATCTTACGAACGATACGAGGGAAGGACAGGGTGGAAACCTGGCTGATAATCGGCCTTGACGGGAGCTCGCGTTCGCTTGAAACTGTCCGAATCTAAACTTTTTGGTTAGAGATGCCTCAGTTGGTTAGAGCGTCGAGTATGTCGTTCTCAGTTGCAACAACAGGCGGTGGTTCGACCCCAGAGAAGGAAATTCTTTACCTTCCCGTAATAGTTCTTGTTTAGTGGTAAATATTAAATCTGCGGTAAAAAGCAAGTGTGTATAATATATATATATATTAACTATAATATATATCTATATATATATATATATATATATATATATATGATAGATAACTAAATATAATACTATACTAAATATGCACACATACTAATCTATAATGTATAATCGTTGATTGGGATGAGCTAGGTGAGTCATTCACTTCACTTACGACTAAACTATCTAATTCTCCTCATCTCATATAAAAAAATGGATTCAGTTATTACGTAAAATATGCTTATCTACTGGTACCTATATCAGGCCTGCAAGAATATATGCGTATCGGTGGAATGAATAAAGTCTCACTTATATATATTATTATATAATAATTAATATATATATTATATTATACCTATATATATCTACGGTGTTATATATAATATAGATAATATATATTATATATATATATATATAGTAGATCTCTCATATCACTCCTATTACTCTAGCTAATTTTCATTCAGCTAGATAATCGTTTGCAGGAATTTACTTCTATCAGACGAGTCAAAGCGGGACTTTCATCAAACGTAAAATAGGTGCTAGCTATAAACTCTACCCTTGGATTCCATACACTACTGATAAATCTCTTCTGGCCTTCTTCAAAAAACATCTCAACAAACTTCTCGTAAATCCTACCTTCTACCCGCCTCTATATTACGATCTGATGAAGTTCAATAGTTGCCTAAACTCACAACTGCAACGCAGTCAGCACAGATCTCTATTCTCGGCCTTCCCCTATATTTCTACCTACTAACTTACTACCTGACGCATCTAGCATATCTTATCGTTAAGCATCCACGTACACTACGAACTCTATCTTCTCAGATGATGTCACTATGGCCTTTATGCTACTAAGATATTTAAACATTATTACGACGTTGCATTGTAGCCATCTGAGATAAATAATCCTCTTAATGTCCAACTATAGGAAGATGCAGTGTAAGGTCATCCGGAAGTAGCATTAACCTTATCCCGCTAGTAATAATATTACGAGGTAGTAGTATCTTCTCATATGTATAGCGAGAGCCTAACTATCTACATACTGATACGTATAATTCAAAAAAATCTGATATTATCTCTATGCCTCTAATTATATACTCTATAGACTACTTTCCCCATTCAGTTAGGGATGGAAAGGACGATCGCAATATAATGTCTCAACGCTATTCACGAAAATATAGATGGAAGACCGCTTTGATCTCTAGCATATCGACCCCTACAATTTGGACTTGTACTAAGAGCACAACTGTATTATACAATTTTTAAAATTCGAATTGAGTATGTACGTGGTATGTGTAAATATACGACCCATTTTCTCAATCACTCTCATTTTCTATTTTCAGATGACTTATACTATGGTGAATAATCATGACAAGTGTACAACCTCATTTCCGATCTTGATCCATGGGAGGAGTGATAAAAAACGGCTTTTTCTGTGACCGAACGCTCATACTGGTGGATATACTTTTCCTATCTAATACATGATTTATGGTTTTTCACAGCCCTCAGGAGTGTATAAAATTATTACGGGGAAGATACTTGAGCGTTATGGACGCTATTGACATATTCAAAAGCATTTGACCGAGGTATGCACTCGTAACTTATGCTACTCCAAGCTACCCTCACTTCACTTTTTGGATTATTCCTTCACTTCCTCTTTATTGTACTTACCATTCATGTCTAGCTTCTTTTAAATCGCTCAATATAGGGCTAGTTGTTTGAATTAGTAGGTACTAGTACTATTCTTTCTCCATTTTCATATGATTTTATCAATAATATAATAGTATATTGAATGAGTGGATTATCATCAAGGTAGTCAGTCTTTATTCTTCCTAACTTTTATCTTGCTATTTACATTAATGATCATTTCTCGAAATCATGCTACATCTAACTCTTATTACCACTCGAGTTTAATGCCAGATGACTCGACCTTATCATTCTTCCATACTCTAATTTCAAATTCTGCCTTCCATTACTTTATACTTCATAATGAAATTATGGCCTCTCGTCTTATATTCTTCTACAGCATGCCTATTTACGCGCTAGATACTGGATATGAATTATACTGGTATGGGGTCTGATCTAGCAAACCTTGTATGATATATTAATTCTTATAAAACTCCAAAACTTCTAACAAATCTTCCCTCTCATAAGACTACCATTCTACTTTCTATTATCCTCGACGTACTCTCGTCTCTCCTGATTAGACTATATAAACATCCTTGGCCTAACTAAAAACAAAATAAAGTCTTATGGTAACCTCACATACACATATGGTTAGCTAGGGACGGCCTTCAAAGTAATACTGGAAGTTACTGTTTAGACCTGTCGAGACTTGTTTCTCTTCACAGTTACCCAGTTATACAAAGTTGTCTCATCCGCCCTATGTATGGAGTACTGCTCCATAATAAACAACTTTTCGTCTGGGTTTATTCGACGCGCGCAGCTTTTAGGACTCACACAAACGGCTTACATCGATAACCTATAAGTGAAACCAGCTACTTTGTGCACTGCGATCTGCCTACTGTCTCACTATAGACCCTCGATTGCTATTGCGTGTCGCACGTATGCTGTGTGGTATGCTTTATGTCTGCTCAACTTGGCTGTCTATACAGTCTATTCAGGTATTAGGTCGATATGCTTGGCAGTAGGTTCTAAGTGAGTGGTTAGCTTTCCACCGAGAGCGTGCGCATGCGAGTGAGTAGAGTCTCACTTCAGAGCATAGCACGAAGACTTGCGATGTCAATGAACCTAGAGTTTATTTAGATAGCAACTCAACAGAACTAGAGTCGTACTTAGTCCGAGTATGCATATTTAAGAGCAGTCACTATCTCTCTCATATATATCCACACAATTTCTTAGCTTTAACAATGTATATAAACAAGCTGTTTTGTCTGATTATCCCTCCTCAGATCTCGTTTCATAAAATGGTCAGTGCATAGTTTTACCATTTTACCATACTTATATATAATAAATATTAAAATATTTCTACTCTACTTCAATACTCTAAAAGACTACTATACTAGTATAATATCAGTACTGATATATATATATATAAGTATATATCAATTAATATATAAATATATATTATTATATACATTGTATATAACTGTATAATTAGTACATTATATAGTATATAATATAGTATTATATATATATATATAGTATAATAAAATATATTATATGTATATGAAGTATTATATAGTAACACCCATTCCTTATGAATTAAACGCTTATATTCAGCATCACTAGATAGATAGCTATAATATATAGGTAGTATATAGTATTATGTAATATTAATAATTTAATATAATATATAAATAAAATAAAATATATAATATATTATATATAATTATTAGTTATATATATATATATATATATATATTATATTAAAATAATATATATATATTAATATATATAAATAATATATATATATATATTATATATAATATATATAATATATATATATATATATATATTATATACTATAATATATATATTATATATGTATATATATATATATACATATATATATATACTAAGTTATAATATATATATATATATAATATATTATATAATAATATAATATTATATATATATATATATATTATATATATATAATATATATAATTAATTATATATATATAATATATATATATATATTATACCGAACATAGATGAAATGAATAATATAAATTAATATAATATTATAACATTAGGGATGTATATAAATAAACTAAAGCTAACACATATATATATATATATAGATATTATATATATATATATAATATATTATATATATATAATATATATAAAGATTAAGTATTGATATAATTGGATATTAATATTATTACTATCAATATATATTATTAATATAATATCACAAATATTATAATACATGTTACATACTTACTTGTATTCCTATATCCGCCAAAATAGCTAAAATAAATATGATTACGTGAAAATATATTCTAATAAAAGGAGTGAAAGAAAAAATTAATGTGATAAATATAGTTCTCATAATATTTTATCTATTATACGACATCGGGAAAATTGGTTTTCTTTTACCTTTGTTTTACATATTAATATATATTATATATAATAATATAATTAATAATATAGTAAAACAATAAACCAGCCATAGTCTATCAGATTATTACTTATGAATTAATTTCTGATTAATTGAATTGACTATAATGTAAGCACTTTTTTAGATTTCCTTATCAATTATATTAATTTTATTTTCTATTGTTTTTTACCCCTATCGCTACACTCTTTTTTATCTATTAACTACACTCATATCTATCGCCTACTCTTATTTCTTAACCTTATCTTTTTTACTGAGCTTAGCGTATTACTCTACACACAACACAAGCAGCTGACTCTCAACACACACGACACTCTATCGTAAATTATATATTTAGAGTGAGTAAAGAAATAAATAATGGTAGAAGAGGAGATGAAGGTTGAGAGGGCATATTGACATAGAGTGAGTAATTATATTTGGACTTAATTTCAATATTTGAGCATAAAACATAAAGAATAAAAAAGATTTAGCCGAAATTTGTAATGCAGAGTTCATATAGATCACTCCCACAGCAATGTTTTGAAATTATGGTGGAGAATTAATCAATATTATAATTTGATAGAAGTCTAACAAAACTGAGAGTGAAGGAAATTAATATCACATTGAATAAAATCAAGATTATAAATAATAAAGATAATAATACATAGCATCTGATATGGTTTTCAAATATTGACTCTATATCTATATTAATTTAATATAAATAGCTACACTAGCACTAAATAGCAGAACCTTTAATAAGATTATAACGAGAATTTGTAAAAAAATGAAATAGAATCCACTACAGAAGGCGGAGAGATTAACCATCTCTAGATTGCTATCTTCCCTTTTGCCCGGAGGATGAAAATTGTCTCATTATTTCAGAAAAGAGAAGATAGATAGTCGAGTCCAACATTAGACATCATGTACAGTATGAAAAACTACATGTCACAGAACACCGAATTTCTTGCCAGTAAGGAATATTAAGTCATTGATTTACTGTAAGAAAGTTACACTTCCTTAACACATAGCCTCAAACCACGTAATGGAAATTATAGCCATTTAGAAAGCAGAAAATACTGTGCGAGGAAATCCCATCCCAATCAGAAAGGTATGAGAACCTACTACTCATCTAAAGAGATATGATAACAGATTGGCACCCCCACATAAGCAAAGAAGTACTATAGAAAAAAAAAAATTTTTCGGCTCCTCACAGTGAGACACATGATGAGATACGATACAAATAACGGCGTAACGTATTAGGACCACAAATATGCTAATCGTAAAAAATTTGGTTTTCTATGAGGTATGACAGAAGGATTGAATCCCGACAAAAATGAAGACGATATAGTTTGAGAAATGCAAAAAGATTTTGATTATGTTTATATATTGTGTGTTTGCCTTCGACAAGACACGCAAGAGAATAATCACAAATAAATATTTTGATAGGAATACTATAACAACAATGTCAAAAGCCGTAGGACAGTAATCTAGAAGACAAGGTGCTCAAAAGAGCGATTTAGATGAGACTGGGAAAATTCGAAGTATATAGATTATAGATGATGTTGGCTATAAGTAGAGTTAAAGAATATTATTCTACATAGTTAAGAATTATGTTCACAATATAAATTTTGATGCATAGACGTTAGAAGCCCCACAACGAGCCAAAATCTCTCTTGAGCTTGGTGGCTCGGTCCCCTATAATCACCACACGACTTATGAAAACGAGTAGTAACAATGACTGAGAATACGGAGATTTATTCATTCGCGAGATATAGACTACAACAACCAAAATGTGCTATATCATTTTTTTTGCATCTAAAAACGGTGAATTCCAGTCATTCTTTACTTGTGATCTGTAGTACAATCTTCAGAAATTTCAAAGAATTATCAATACAAATTCATGAGAAAGAGAGTCAGAGGATGACATTGTATTTGTATCCAACTTCTCTATGAGATCGAGGTATTAACAATATGAAAGCGGCGCAAAAGACTAAAAATATGCCACCCGATATAGGTCCACTTATCTAAAAGAGAGTACAAGCATCGAGTATGCATTTCAAAATTTTAAGTTTGTGCATACTATGCAAACCAGATGCGATTCCAAAACCCATTTTTTTGAATTTTGAAGAATAGAAAAAAAATTGCGTATATAAAGGATTTTACTTAGCTCTAGGCTCATACAGATGACATGAGAGAATTACAGCTATATGTAGTCGAAGGCACAATTGGATCTATAGATTTACTTCTTGCATTCGACAAATTTCAAGCTAAGACGTCGACACTTGGAAACATATATTTGTATATCCAAAAATTAATGAATGAACTAAGTAAATAAATGATATTAAGAAGATATAATCTGTTATGGAGTTAAACACGCACAAATAGAAGTTTGAAAACATTTCCAAGCTATAAAACAGAATATGCAAATACATTTCCGCAAGATTAGACTACAATGATGCATGAAAAGATTATCACCCCTATCTACTCCGAGAACACAGAAAAAAAGAATTATCGTCACAAATTTTTCATTTCAAAGATTCAAAAAAAAAAAATAAAATGGCCTTGGAAATTGGTGGACGCTGAGCACAAACTCAATAAATCGAAAAGAAGTACTTCTGTAACTTGTTTTAAGGTAATGACCTAATTATGCAATTTCAAAGTTTGAAGTTCATTTTGGTAAAAAAATTCGAAGTTGCGCACGAAGAAATCGTCAGCAAGAAACATGAAATTATTCATGATTTTGAAAAAATTGAAAGTTTCTGAATGTCTCGAATACAGTGACAGACAAACTCCGGAAATCAAACGTTTTAGAGGGCAAAAAAGCTACATTTTGATGTTTATATAGTCAAAAAAATCGGCTGAAAATTCGGAATTTTATGTCCATTTTTAGGTAGGTGTGAAAACTTGGGGCCCCGTCCCAGGGGACCAAAAAGTATTGGATCTGCCCTATAAATAGTGAAGAGTTGGTCATATATGTCAGTGATATCCATATCCATCTATATAATCCTTTAATAATTACAAATTGATGAATGATTTAATGTAAAAACTTTTATTAAACGAATGAACTTTCTTGGCCTGCAGAAAATATGATCAGAAAATTTTTGCTAATTCATGATACTAATGAGCGACAGCAAAATTATATTTTAAAAAGTTTATAATATCATTGTTTAATTAATAATATATTAAGTATATAATTGTATATTAATTTTTAATGATTTGTTTTAACTTTAAATTTGATGTTATACTTCTAAATTAAACTTACATGTTACAAATAAGAAATAAATATGAAGACTAGTTATCTATTCTATCATATCTATTCTAATTCTATTACTTTCAATAATTTATTAAATTATATTATATATTTTTATTATACGGTACACATACATTTATGGCCAGTTATATATTTGGAGAGTGTAGACAATATGAATTTGGAAATTAATCTGAAATTACAATAATATATTGGAATTTAGTTTTAGCTCTAATGCAACTCACATTTCTAAATATAACACTTTAAGTTAGTATTAAATAATCAGTAACTACAAATTAGGTTAATTCAATTGAGATCTAAATATTAAAAAACAATATAATAAACAAACAGAGATATTATCAATCAATACAAATTAATAATATCAATATATATATTTAATATTATAATAACAAATAGATACATAAATAGGAAAACCACATGTATAGTAAACTACCTATACTAGTCACTTAACTATTCAGGAGTATTACTATTTATTCCTAGATATATTCTATGAAATAGTATTATGGAATATACATTACCTTTAAATACAGCAGTAATCCTCACCATACATTGATCGGTATCATCATTTTCGTAACTCTTGAATATACGTCTCACCATAGTTTTATATATACTTATGTTAAAAAATTCATTCTCATGTAGTACTTCACTTGGATGTATTACTACTTAAAATGTTCATGTAATAACAAGCAGTGCTGTAAATATAGTGATCACTCTAAATTTAATAAGATATAATATTATTTATGTTTTACAGTCCAAAAGTTTTATAAAATCTTTAAAAACATCTATTATCAGTTACAAATAATTTTACAACTTTGAGCATGACCCTGAAATTTTTAACAACTGTCAAACTTAAAAAGAAGTCACAGTCATTTTCGCTCTTCACATTTCAACTATATATTATTAACAAGCAGATTCGTATTTTAAATCAGTTACTATGTGGAGTACGAGCAAAACCAGCATTGAATTTTATCAGTTATCTACATATCTCTTATTGGAATTTGTCCCATACATCAAAGATACATGATATACTGATTTACTTCAAGAGCTACTATAATCAAACGTATTTTCTATAATCACACCATCATTTAGAATATAATGCATAGGTAAGTATGAAATAAGGAGTAACTTTACTCTCGTGATTCATATAATCTAAAGGTAGTTACTTATTAATGAAACATATTCTATGCTACATAACCCAATAGAGTCCAGTATTACTCACTTATAATGAAATTGCTAACACTACTTTATCCAATAATTACCTATTACAGTGGTAACACCAACCGTTTATATTATATCGTACTCACAGTAAAATTATTCATCACATATTCCTAGATATACCTACTTAATTTACAAATGAGCCTTATTATGAACGGTCTGTTCACCGTAGTCCTTTCAATAACAATATCATTATTCGCTAAGTTTTCTCCCTTCACAAGAAAAGGTACCAGATGGTGAAATATGTTTAATCAATTGATTTAAGTAGAGGCAAGGCCCCCCTTATATTAGATTCTTATTTGAATTACCATGAATAGAACACTAAGTATTATTAAATATATATAGCTATCTCATGACCTTCTGTCATAATCACCTTCCGGCCTTTACTATCGTGAGATTATTAAAAAAAATTACCTACAAACCCACTACAACCCTCGGACTTCTATTCTTTCACTCTTAATTATTCTAATCGAGCTAAGTACTCATAATCATGATTCCTCCCGATAAACTCTTATTATCTCAGTACCTCTATTTACTGTACTATACTCTTCCTTCACGAATCAAGTATGCTCCATTTCCATTATAGTCATCAACTTCCCCGTCCTACTACGTCTCCATCTCATCTAGTTTTATCTCCTCTTATACCACTACCCTGTATCACGTCGAGACCTCTCCGTTACTCGGTTATTATTTGTTATACTCTCGTATACCACCCCGTTTCATTCCCAGGGGATATATATTTACTTAAATGATAACTTATATAAAACCTACTTAAGTCTTTTCTGAAAATAGCGATAGCTACATACCTTAGTAGTTCGTTCTATGCATAAAGTATATATATACAGAGAATGCACGGAAATTCAGTAGACTCGCTTCTAAGCAGATTAAAACCTCAAGGTTAACGCACGATTTCGCCCTTCGCCCCGTTCCTGATTATAGCCCAGTAAATTCATATAGTACCGAGCTAAGTATATATATATATATATATATAATATATATATATTATATATATATATATAATAAATATATATTAATTATAATCTAATATTAATATAAATTAATATTATATAATTAATATATAATTATTAATATAATATATATATATATATTATTAATTATTAATTAATAATTAAATAATAATATACATCAATACATATAATATAAAGTGAAATAAATTATATAATATTATATTATATATTATAATATAAATATAAAATTAATTAAATATTAATATATATAATATATAAAGATATATATATTATTAATATTAATATAATAATAAATAATATTAATATATAATATAATAATTATATAATATATATATATAAGTAATATTATATAGTAATAGGAACAAAAGTTACTTAAACGTAAATTAATTACATACGAGCAGGAGATAGTTCGTTAAGATCTAAAATATAAATTTCCAAAATCAGGTAGAAAATTACTCCATGGAACATAATAAAATAGATATCTAATGGAGAAAAGAATGAAAATTTTTACTTTTCTAATGTACCTCATAAGGAGGTCGAAGAAAAAAATGTATGTTTTAATAGGTATATAGGGAATATAAATAAGGTCACTTCGATCAGTTTAGGAATTATAGGTATCAAGTTCAGGTAATCAGCGTTAACACCTCTTATACGTAGGAAAAAAAGAATAAATATTTAATTAAATGGTTGTTGACCGCTCGAGCTACGTCCAACACACTTGGTACATCCTTCATGGAAGGTCTCAAATGACCTGTAGATAAAAAGTCCTTTGTGGAACCTATAGTGAATATTAAAACCAAAAAAGGAAGAAGAAGAAAAAAGAAAATAATAACGAATAATAGAAATTTGAGTAGAGTGTTACCATAAGAACACGGAATACAACTAGTAGTAAGATTGTCCTTTCTATTTCTATGCATACATGATTACATAATTATAATATATATCGAGTATAATGAGATATTTTCTCTATAAATCTAATTGTCCTCTATAGTTCCCCAGTTTGCTCTTTCAGCCAAGAAATTAGACACATCATCTAGCTTTTTATTATTATGTAATGATCCATGATTCTGGCGAGTTCATTATCATTGCCAATATCATCATATTGGACGACGATCACTTATAATTCATACCTAATCCCATAAGTAGGAGTAATCGATGATTATATTAAAAAAAAAAATAACTAAATTATAGTTAGTTGCATTTGGGCGGTTCTGACAGTGTTCTCTTTATAACTAAACAATGTAAATAAATACCAAGCCGGAAAACTGATTATTGAGTTCATCTCCAAGAGAAAAAAAAAATTACCTAACATTAATAATAGTAGAAGACATCAAATTAAATTAAACCTTATAAATAAAAATTGCCAAGCTTACTAACATTGTTAATAAGCTTATAGGTGTGAAGCCCAGAATAAAATAATAAGCAAATCCAATTTCATGTTGTAATTCAATGATTTAATTGACTAATATATTGATTGAAATTATTATTATATTATGAGTAAGAAAAATTACAATTAACCCACTACTGAGCAAAAAAGATAAATTGATTTAAAAAAAAATTCTTGTTACTTCTGTTTAATACAAAGTGCAAATAAAAAAAAAATTCCTTATTGGTAAAACTCTATTGGTATAAAAACATAGATAGAGCATTTATACATATGTTATATACCGAGTATCTTCACCCAAAAATTATATGCAATCAGAAAAAAAAATAATTATTAATAAATAAATAAAAGACAGAAACAAATAGACAAAAACCTTTCTGGCTTGTACAAAACTGAAATTTTTTTTATTGCGTTTAATAAAGTACCAAAAATTTTTTTTTTTATCCCACCTACCAGTTCCGTGTAGCCATTAAGTAACTTTTACATAATAATAAATATATATATCATTATATAATATATATATAATTCATCGAATAATAGCTTCTTAAATATATATATATATATATATATTATATAATATATATATTATTGTAGGTCTTGGTAACCCACATAAAATGGCATGAAAAACACAGTCTTAACAAGTTTTAATACATCTTAAGACCTTATAAATATAAAATAAATACATAAACAAAAATATAATAATAATAATAATAATAATAATAATAATAATAATAATAATAATAATAATAATAATAATAATAATAATAATAATAATAATAATAATAATAATAATAATAAATAAAAATGTTAAGTAATTTTATAAAAAGAAAATTTTGCACATAGGGGCCTTTAGAAATTGGAATTTTGTACATCAAAATATAAAAATGATTCTAATAAAAAATAAAAATACACTTGATTCACTTTCACATCAATATAATTTTTCTACACAATATTCAATAATAAATATTTAATTTTATTCAATAATCACTCACCCTGGCTTTTACAAAAATATGAATGCACAAGATGCACGTTTGAATGAGAAATACCATAAATATTCAACTGAAAATACACATACTATGATATAATATACAACAATATATATATATATATAATATATTTATATATATTATATATATATATATATATATATTATATATATATATATATATATATATATAATATATATATATATATATATATATAATATATAATAATATATATATATATATATAATATATATATACTATATATATATATAGATATATATGATATATATATATATAATATATATAACATTAATAAATATATATATATATATATATAATATACAATATATATATATATATATATATATAATATAAATATAATATTATATATATATTAATATATATATATATATATAATATATAATATACTAACTGCACGTTGATCTGCACGAAGGGGCGAAAGAGCGAACGATGCGTACACTTGGAGGTTAATGACTGAGCGAGCCGAATTCTCCGTGCACTCCGTTATAAATACTTATGCAGACGACCTAAAGGTAGCGCCTACGCTTTCGAGACTTAAGTAAGGATTTAAGTAACAGAAAATATTCCCCCTGGGAAGAACGGAGTGGTTACGGAGTAAAACAAACAACCGGACGGAGAGGTCGACGTGAACGGGAAGTAGGATAAGGAGGAGAAAAACTAGGAGGAGGACGGGTAGGCGGGGAAGTTGACGAACATGGAAATGGAGAACTTCGAGAAGGAAGAGTAGTCAGAAGAGCTGACGAAGGTTCGGGAGGAACAGTAGGCTGCGAAGAAATAGAGGAAGAAGGAGCCAGAGGAGTGGTGGGTGGATTTTTTAAACGAAGAAGAGCAGGAAGGATAGACAGAGGCGACGAGACAATATCAACTGTGTTCTCGGTATCAGAATCCAAAAAGGGGGCTTGCTCCTATCAATTGATACATTATCCACCTGAGAACCTTTCTGAAGGGAAAAAAACTTGCGATGTCGTTGAAGGACACGGAAAAGACCGTCATAACGGGCTTGAAGAGGATCGCGATGAGAATCGGGACGAATCAAAACGTGTGTACACACACCACTGTGTTAGAAAAGAGTGGCTTAACAGAGAGAACATGGACATTGGGGAAAAGAATGTCATTAACGACCCCTTAGTTGAACGAGAGAAAATCATCCTTCCTCCACTGCATATCAAGCTGGGCCTTATGAAACAGTTTGTAAAGGCTCTTGATAGAAACGGATCATGCTTTGAATATATAGGGAAAAAATTGTCCCAGTGGTACTGAAAAAATTAAAGCTGAAATATTTGACGGCCCACAAATAAGAAAATTAATTAAAGATTCTGCTTTCGTAAATTCGATGAATGAGGCTGAGCGAAAAGCCTGGACTTCATTTGTTGCAGTTGTCCGAAATTTTCTGGGCAAATGCAAAGCTGAAAACTATTTGAACTGGTAAACGAGATGCTTAACAGTTTCAAATCCCTTGGGTGTAACATGAGTATTAAGGTGCACTATTTACACAGCCACCTAGACCGTTTTCCTGAAAATTTAGGACACACCAGTGAGGAACAAGGTGAAAGATTTCACCAAGATATTAAAACTATGGAGGACCGCTATCAAGGACGATGAGATACGCACATGATGGTGGATTACTGCTGGAGTTTAAAAAGGAACTGTTCCAAAATACATTCAAGAATGTCACGGAAAAGAAGCTTCCGAAATGTTAAGTGACTAGTTGGTTTCATCGATGACGTTTTCCTTTATCTTTGTATATAATATTTGTATAATATAATAATAGAAATTCCGTGTTTAGTTGTTTTTATTTGATCCATGGATTTAACCTAAAATAGTGTTACATATATATCACTAAAGTGTTATATCTTAGAAATGTGAACTGCTAGGCAAAAACTAATGCCATATTTGAATTCAGCGCATCAAATTCATATGAAATCACCTCCAAATACTCTGGCACCAAAACATGTGTGGCCCAGTAATAATAAAAATAATAATAATAATAATAATAATAATAATATAATATTAATAATATAATAAATAATAATAATAATAATAAATAATAATAATTAATAATAATAATAAATAATAATGAATAATAATAATAATAATAATAATAATAATAATAATAATAATAATAATAATAATAATAATAATAATAATAATAATAATAATAATAATAATAATAATAATAATAATTTGCTTATTTATTATTCTTAAATAATAATAATAATAATAATAACAATAATAATAATAAAGTAATAATAATAATAATAATAATTATAATTAAAAATGAATAATAGTTTCTAAAAAATATAATAATAATAAAATAATAATAATTAATAATAAAATAATAAAATAATAATAAATAATAATAATAATAATAATAATAATAAAAAATAATAATAATATATATTAAGAATAATAATAATAATAATAATAATAAATAATAATTAATAAGAATAAAATAATAATAATAATAATAATAATAATAAAAATAATAATAATTATATATAATAATAATAATAATAATAATAATAATAATAATAATAATAATAATAATAATAATAATAATAATAATAATAATAATAATAATAATAATAATAATAATATCAATATAATAATAAAATTAATAAGAATATAAGTAATAATAATAATAATAACTTCAATAATAAAAATAATATAATAATGCTATCAATGTATGAATCGCCTACATGTAGTTTGGCAGTGATTCTTGACATATCAAATTCTTTTGACTGTATGGCACGAGTCGATTCAATGTGCCTACTCATATCTAATTATCTTAAGATCGTTCCATTTTGGCTCTTGTTGATGGAGAGATCCCTTCCTCCTTTCCTGTTGATAGTAGTGTTCCATAAGATTCTATTCTATCTCCAGCTTTATTCTTACTTTTCATCAACGATTTTCTAAGCTGCAATTCTAAATCTGTTCATTCTTCTGACGATGACTCAACTCTCTATTTTCTACTCATTTGAAATGTGTTTCACCTTTTCATCTAGAATTGTTTCTCTTCTTCAGCTTTCCGATTCAATTCTTGCCTATCTGAATGGGATTTCCCTGTGGGGTCAAAGCAATTTTTTGAAATTTAACTTTAAATCTTCATCACATCTCCTTCCCAATTTTCCCATCTCATTCAACGGCTCTAACGTCTCGCCTGTGAACAATATGAACATTCTTGGACTGAACATAAACAAAAAATTCTCTTGGAAACCTCATATCACAACGATTGCTAATGTGGTCTCAAAGAAGGTTGTAATTCTGTTCAGATTGCGGGAATTTTTTCTTCTGCTTAGTTACACCAGTTATATAAGGGCCTTATCCATTCTTGTATGGAGTACTGTTCTCACATTTGAGGTGGCTCAGTTTCCACATTTCTTTTGAATAGGGTTGAGGCTAGGGCTAAGAGGCTAATAAACTATTCCCTACTTTCAAACTCTCTTGACTGTCTTTCTCTGCAACGTGATATTGACGCACTATCTCTCTTTTATAGGTATTACAACGGCAGATGCTCTCGAGAGGTAACTTCGCGCATTACTATACCATTTCATCGCAATCGTGATTGGTGGTAGCATATATATATATATATATATATATATAATAACTATATATATATATATATATATATATATATGCTATACTCTATTACTATATACTATATATATATATATATATATATATGTGTGTGTGTGTGTGTGTGTGTGTGTGTGTGTGTATGTAAGTGAGAGGGAAAGAAAGAGCGATGGTGTTAGTAAAGGGGAGGGGTAAAAACAAAACAAAATAAATAGAAGGAAATCTAAAAAGGGCTACATTGCATCATATCAGAAAATTTTCAGAAATCGAGACTGGCTGGTTTGTTCTTTTTGTAACATATAATAAAATAATGAAAACAAAGGTAAAAGAAAATCCAATTTCGATGTCGAAAGAAAAATATTGAGAACATTTCACATATTTTTCTTCTCCTTAAGAATTCACGTCATTTTTATCCTTGCGATATAAAGTAATATATATGCCTAATAAATATGCATATACGTTTTCAGTTCAATATTACATACTATCTTATATATATATATATATATATATATATATATATATATATATTTTTATTTTTATTTATATATATATATATAACATATATACTACTATACTACTACTATATTTATATATATATATATATATATATATATACTATATATATATATATATATATATATACTATATATATATATATATATATATATATATATATATATATATATATATACTGCCTGCTACTATACTGCTACTACTATTATCACTTCTCTTACTATATATACTCTATATATATTATATATATATATATATATATATATTTTATTTTATTTTTATATTATCACCACCGCTCACGGGCGAAGCCTATTCAAGGAAGGGGTGTTACACTCAACAAAATTTCAACTAACGCAAATTACGCAGATGAGCACAGACGCGGGCTTTAGAGTGAGGGAGATGAAATTGAGTAGGAAGCACAGAAGATGGAAGAAAATTCCACAAAACAGGGGTGGCAGGAAAGAAGGAGGCACCGCAGCGAACTAGTCTGGAGTTGCTAACATCAACACAAAACTCAGGTGCCGACACAGCACCCCTTGTGCTGCGAGGGCGCCTTAAAGGAGGCGGCACGCGAGTGGAAAGCTCCCTCGAGCCGCTACGGAGGTACCTATAGAAAGAAAGAGATAAGAAAGAAGCACCAACATCGCCGCAAAAGATAGAGGGTCAAGTGAACGCTGAAAGTACAGGACAGTTTATAAGTTGCCTTTGACTCTGACCTATCAAAAGCTGGGCAAACCTGAGGCCCCAGATATGAGAGCAGTACTCCACACAAGGGAGCCTTGTATAACTGGGGTAACTGTGAAGAGGAAAAAGAATCTCTCGCAGTCTAAACAGAACTTCAGTTCTTTGGGGCACTGTAACCATTGTGATGTGGGTTGCGGAACCTTTTTGTTTATATTTAAGGCCAAGGATGTTTATAATGTCACCAACAGGAGAGACAGAAGAACCGTCAGCGAAAGAAATAAGGAAGGTTAAGAGGTGTCTTAGGGAGATTTGTAGAGTTGGGTTTTAAAGATTAATTTCACAAGGTGACATTACCAGAAATTCTATCAGATCAGCGAATGGAATCGGAAAGATTAAGACGGGAGGCGATTCCACAAGTAAAGGAGCAGGAGTGAGATGGAGTTGAAAGGAGCTGAAGGTCGAGTCATCGGCATATACAGATTGGATGAGTTAGATGTGCAAACGAGAAGATCATTAATGAAAAGCAGGAATAAAGTATGAGAGAAATAAGACAGAACCTGAGGAACCCCACTATTGACAGAAAGGAAGAAGAAGTCGCCCCATCCACAACAGCTGATATTGAGCAGCGATTTAAAAAGCTAGACATAAGTAAGCAAGAGGAGAAATCAAGGAGAGACTTGGAGAGCAGTTGCAAGTGCCGCTACGGTCAAATGCTTTGGACGCATACAAAACTTCCCTGGAGTCTACCCCGTAATTCCCTGAAGGTGGAAAACCATAAATCTGTTAGATAGGAGAACACTGTCACCAGTAGGCTTTTTCGAAGCTTTTGAGAGCATGCTGGCATTGTGATGGAAAGAGAGAGAGAATGAGATTCCAGATGCTCTAAGAAATATGAGTTGAGAAGGGTTTCAAAGATCTTAGATGGAATACAGGTTAGAGCTATAGGGGCGATAGCTAGAGAAGGATCAAAGCGGCTGCCTTTTCCGGAATAGGTTGGACATATGTGCGCTTCCAGCACTGAAGAAAAGTATTAGTGTTAGAGAATATAGTTGAACGAGAGGAGAGGCCAGCACGGAAGAACACTCCCTCAAAGCTCGGGGAGGAATGCCATCCGGGCCACTTGCCTTCCTAACTCAGGAGCCATGCACCCGATGAAATGTAATCTCAGGCAAAGGCACCGGACACCTGAGAAGAGAAGGAGGAGGGAGGGGAGGAAGAGGAATGCCAAGAATCGTCAGGGTTGGTTAGGGAGAAAATAGGAGGCCAGAGATTGGCCTTGTCAGTTGAAGTTAGCAACAGAACCATCAGACCAAAGAGAAGGAAAGGTAGATTTACAGAAGTTGTTGGAGATGTTTTTTGGAAAGAGGCCAGAAAGATTTATCAGTAGGAGAACCAGGAGGTTGGCGCACTTTCGTGCAGTGAAGATAGCTCCAAGTCGAGAAAGTATCCCTGCAGGAGATTTCTAGCTGAATGAAAGTGAATTGATTGGAACGAAAATTTTTCCACTTTACGTACGCATTGTCTCTCTAGCCTATGAATGGCCCGAGCAATTACGATCAGGCCTTATGTTTTATGAGGAGAGAGAAAGATTTAGTCGAAGGAATGAACCTGCTCATCCCATCCACGATTACAGCTCACAGCGGCCAAACCGAAGCCGAAGCGTCACCAGAAACAAAGCAGTCAATTATAGTTAGCGTAGAAACAGCGCAAAGCCCCAATCAGACAAATTAGAAGTGCCAGAAAGAACACTTAGGAGCAGGGATGAATTTGTTGGAGAGAAAGTATTAAATTAAGAGATATAGGGTTATGGTCAGATTTACCAATAGGAGCAGAAGATGATGTATTTATAGAGAGACTGGACAGCGCTTGCGTCGGACGGACGACGCTGATCATTGCATCGGTTGGGGACGATCAGGAATGTGACCGGATTGTTTGATGGACAAGGGCCAGATTGCAGAGAATGCTGAATGATTCAGCCTCCTCCCCACCTAAATGAGAGGACCCCAACCATCCAGTGTTATGTACATTGAAATCCCCCAGACAGGACCTCTCAGTATTTGGATGAGAAGATATAACAGTCTCTCCGGAAGTAGTAAGCAAAAAAGGCATGATAATCTGTTCTGTTAGGAGAACAGTAGCAAGCGCACAAGATCATTGTAGTAGAAGGAAGAAAGAATTTAAGCCACAAAACATCGAAATTAGGAGGTGATTCGAGATTCACGAGACGTGTTACGGGGTGTTAATGTTGCACATAGGCCTTCTCACGCAGACGAGTATGATAAGTTATAGTTGGATACGTTAAGCAAGTTAGGATGATGAATTATCTTGGCCATCCCCAGTGCGAGCAAGAGCAAAGACTAGAGGCTGAAGTTGAGAGAGGTGAATATTCAACGGAAGCAGGATTAAAATTTAAGCCACGAATGTTGGCGAGAAGTCAATAGAAAGCCATCTATGCAAATCTGCCATCCACACACACACACGCACACACACTTTTGCACACACACAAACAAGAACAAAAGCCAAAAACAAAGGAAAAATCAGGATAAAATTCATCAAACGCTAAAACCTATAAGTTAAAAATATATATTTTATATATATATATTTTATATATATATATATATATATATATATATATATATATATATATATATATATATACCATATATATATTTCCACCTTTCTCTATATATATATATATATATATATATATCTTTACTCTATATATATATATATATATATATATATATATATTGGAGTACCACTCTACGGACTTGGCCTTTCAAAAATAAAATGGGAAAACCACCGAAACTTAAGCCTAACACTAAATCTCAGGTGAGAGTGCAGACGTGGGCATTAAAGAGGAAGATTAAATACAGTTGGAAAACAGAAGATGGTGGAAAGGAGTTCCACAGAACAGAAGTGGCTGGAAAAAAGGAGGCACCACAGCGAATAGGTCTGGGTTTAAATGTTCTTTCTTGCACTAGGCGGGGTCACAATACGGAGATTGGAATTCAGGCAGTAACTTCCCTGAGCATCTTCTTTATAATACCGTAGAAAAGAAGGAATGGTATAACGTCGTCACGCAGAGATAGAAGGGAGCTAAAAGTTTCAAAGTAGATAACAGTTTATTGGTTTCTTAACTTTAGACTCAACTCTATCCAATAGAAGGGTGGAGCCGCAGCACCCTCCAAATGTGAGAACAGTACTCTAAACAAGGAGGGCGAATAAGAACTTATTAAACTGGAGTAGCTGTGCAGAGAAAAAAAATCCCGCAACCTGAACAGAACTCCCAGCTTTTTTGAGGCCACCTTAACAACCGTTGTGATCTAAAGTTTCCAAAACAATTTTTTGTTCTGTTCAGACCGAGAATGATTATGTTGTCAACAGGTGAGACGTTATAGCAGTCGAAGGAAATATGAAAGATAGGAGGTGTTTTTGAAAGGGAGATGTACAGAAGTTGAGTTCTCAAAGACTTGAATTTCATAAGGTTGTAGCATCCCCGCCTGGAAATTCCATCTAGGTCAGCAAGAATAGAATCGGAAAGCTGAAGACGAGATGCAACTTTAGATGCAAAAGAGGGAGCAGATTTAAAACGAGTGGAAGAATGGAGAGTTGAGTCGTCGGCATAAGAGTGAACAGAGTTAGAAGTACAGCTGATGAGGTCGTTGATGAAAAGTAAGAATAAAGTTGGAGATAAAAGAGAACCTTGATGAACACCATAATTAACAGGAAAGGAGGAAGAAGTCGCTCAATCAACCACATAGCAGGTTCAGAAGAAAACTTGACAAGAGTAAGCAAAGAGAAGGAGGAAACCCAAAGGAATGGAGCTTAGAGAGTAGCGACGCATGCCATACTCGATCAAAAGCCTTTGATATGTCGAGCGCCACCACACAAGACTCCCCATAGTCCCTAATGTAGAAGACCATAAATCAGTTAGATAGGATAGTATGTCACCAGTTGATCTCGAGCGTCGAAAGCCATACTGGTGATCTGAAAGAATGGAATGAGACTCCAGATGATCCAGGAAAGGAGAGTTAAGAAGAGTTTCAAAGATTTTAGATAGAATACTGAGAGCTATATTACGGTAGTTAGGAGGATCAGAGTGGCTACCCTTTTCGGTATTGGACATGAGCGCTTCCAGCACTGAGGAAATGTACTAGTATTAAGGCATAGAGAGTAGAGTTGAACGAGGACAGGGGCCAGCTCAGAAGCACACTCCCTCAAAACACGGGAAGGAATGCCATCCGGGCCACTAGTCTTCCTGACGTTCATAAATCTCAGAATCCCATGCACCCAATCATGCGTAATCATGGGAAGAGACATAGGAAACCTGAGAGGAGAAGGAATAGAATGATGGATGCCGGAATTGTTCAGGGTAGAATAAGATAAAAAAGGAGGCCGAAGAGATTAGCCTTTTCAGTGGGAGAGTAAGCTACAGAACCGTGAGAGCGAATAGGAGGAGGAAAGGCAGATTTACAAAAATTATTTGAGATGTTTTTGGCAAGATGCTAGCAACCCGGTCCTTTCCTTTTGCTTGTATTACTCTTGGGCCAGCGTTAGAATCTTATGCGCTTAGAAGCAAGATCATCTGGAGAGCTCTGGGAGAACGAGTTTTGAGGCATAATGGAAAAAGATTCTAGCTCTACTGAAAGGGCGAAAACCCTACCTGAGAGTGTTAACTCGAGGACTGGCGTCGGAAACCATTGCGCCAAGAAATGGTTTTCTAGAGTGATAGAGGGTTAAACGTTTCGGGCCAGAAGAAGAAGATGCTGGTCCACTGACAGGGCAAAGCACTTATTCTCATTTGTAACCTTATATATATATATATAGTAACCTTATGTATAGCTATATATATATATAATACTTATATGTAACCTTATATATATATATATATATATATATATAACTATATATATATATATATATATATATATGCTATATACTATGCTGTATATATATATATATATATATATATATATATATACCACGCGGCGATCATGGAGCTCCATCTACCATGATAATGGGCTGGTTACCTTGGAGTGGTGCCGTGGCTTAATTCGACCGGACAGGTGCCTTTAGACTATGGAGAGAGCTCTGTAACCCAATTGGGGGCCATACATGTCCGGGAGGAGACTAAATACCATTCCAGAAAAAGAAGCCGTGATAGGCCTAGCCAGCCAGCGGTTTATTGCTGTGGCTCAAGACGCGCTTGTGATGCCTGGACGGATCTTTTCGGTTGTTGACAAGGCATGAAAATGGACTACGAACTCGACTACATAGAGATACGTTCCGTATAGGAACGATTAATGCTAGTACAATGGAGGGAAAGGAGGAGGAGGTAGTGGGTATGATGGAGGAGAGGACACTGGATGCGCTTGGTGTCTACGAAACGAGGATGAAGGGTGAGGGGAGGAGGAGAATACATGATGATTACCAACCGATATACATAGGGAGAGATGAGGAGAGAAAGTACGGGGTGTCGTTGTTCCTGACTCCGGATTTGGCAAACAGAATGGAGGATATTGTCTTTGAAAATGAAAGAATAATCGCAATAGCACTGAGACTGAAAAGGAGGCGTATGGGCATAATACAGGTCAATGCACCGCACCAAGGAAGACCACAGGAAGAATGAAATGTTTTTTATGAACAATTGCAAAATGTGTACGACGGACTGAATAATGAAGTTAAAATTGTAATGGGGACTTGAATGCGCACATAGGAAATGAGAGATTAGATACCGAGATATCAGTGGGGGTGTTTGGAATAGGAGAAAAAAAAACGCGGAGGAGGAGAGGTTGTTTGATTTTACGGTAAGCAATAGGTTGGCAGTAATGAATACACATACTTTGCGCATAGGGACTTGCATAGATGGACTTGGTATAGGTGGAACAGTATTGATGAATATTACAGGGATAAGTCAATGATTGTCCTTATACTAATTAACCACAGGAAGGTGGTAAGAGACGTGAAAAGTATACCACCAGTGTTGCTGGGTTCGGACCATCATTTGGTGGTAGGGATATTAAACTTAAAAACTCCGTCACCGGCGAAGACCATAACGAGAGAGTGGATAGCAATGGAGAGATTAAAGGAGGATGAAGTGAAAAGGGTTTTTGTAGAAATAGTCCGTGATATTGTACCAGAGGAAGAGGAGAATGTTGTAAATGTAGAAGGAGAGTGGGAGTATTTTAAAGAAAAAATTAAAACATGTGCAAGAGATACGCTGGGGGTAAAAAGAACGGGTTCCAGAAAGAAAAAGACTGCGTGGTGGACAGAGGAAGTTGCACGTGCAGTAAAGGAGAAAAATAAAAAGTTTAGAGCATGGATGAAAAGAAGATCCCCTGAGACAAGAGCGGAATATGTGGTAAGTAGAAATGATGCTGAGACCATAAAAAGAAGAGCGATGGAGCAAACATGGGAGAGGATTGGTGAACAACTGAGACAGGATATGGAAGGAACCAAGAAATTAATATACAATATGGCAAAAAATTTACGTGGACAGGAGTCGACTGTTGCTCACTCAGTAAAGGATAAGGAGGGTAGGTTGAGAGAGGACCCTGATGAGATCAGTGATAGGGCGGAGAGTAGTTTTCAGAGTTGTATAATCAGGAGGAAGGAGAAGAGAACCTTCCTGAGCGGAGAGAGGAACAGCTCCGAATAAACGTGGATGAGGGTGCGATAACAATGGAAGAGTTGGAGATGGCAATGAGGAATATGAAAAATGGGAAGAGCCCAGGATGTGATGGGCTGCCGGTGGAGACAATGCGATGCAAGGAGGCCATGCGATGGATGTTGAAGATGTTTAATGATTTCTGGAGAGTGGGGAGAGTACCTGCGGAGTGGGGCAGGGTGATAGTATGCCCGGTGTTCAAAAAGGGAGATAGGGGCGACTGTTAGATATTTGAAAAAAGGTTCAGGATGGGATTCGAGGACAAGCTGAATGAAGCGCAGAATGGATTCAGACCCAGACAAGGAACAGCGGATCTGATATTTTCTCTGAAGATGATTATAGAAAAGAGCTGGGAGTGGGATATGGAAATGTATGTGGCTTTTCTGGATTTAGAGAAGGCATTTGACAGTGTACCTAGGGTAAAACTTTGGGAGACACTGGAAGATCGCTACTATCAGATAGAACCCAAGTTGATCAGAGTAATAAAGGGACTTTACACAGTAAGTGAAAGTGCCGTTAGGAGAGCGTATGGGATAGGACAGTGGTTTGGAGTGAAGACAGGTGTTAGACGGGGAGGAGTGTTGTCACCGTTGTTGTTTATCCTGTATTGGGGTGGAGGAGGAGATTGTTGTAATGGCGTATGCGGACAACATTGCTCTAGTTGCAAGAGACAGGGAGACGTTACAGAGAGCCCTGATTAGATGGGAGGAGGTGCTGCGACGGAAAGGATTGAGGATGAATAAGAGAAAGACTGAAGTGATGAAGATAGCTAGAGAGGGAGAGAACCTAAACATAGAGATCGGTGGGGAAAGAATAAAAGATGCGAGGAACTTTAAGTATCTGGGAGTTACGGTAAACAGCAGTGGAATGATGGAGGGTGAAATAGAGGAAAGAATAGCGAACTATTCTAGAGGAGTTGGTCAGTTATATCCAATGATGAAAAAAAGACATGTGACGAGACAGGTTAAAACGTTGATTTATACCGCGATACTGAGACCAGTACATTTGTTTGGGTCGGAGTCGTGGACACTTACAACTAGAACAAGGAGAAAGATCGTGGTGGAGGAAATGAGGGTGGTGGTTGATAGTAGGGGGACAAGAGAGAAGAAGAAATACTGAGATAATAGAGGAGTTAGGTATCGAGGTGGTGGAGAATCTGATTGAGAGAAAGCAACTGAGATGGTATGAGTAGTGATGTAACAGTTTGGTAGAACCCACCCTTTTCGATATGAAGGAATAGAGGTATAGGTCTGAAACTTGGAATATAATCTATATATGGGTTATGCCAAAGCAAGGGTAAAATTTAAGTCTAGGATGGCGCATGGGGGTCGCCCCGGTGGACGCTGATATTGCGCTTACGCCCTTGTTGCGGGATCTGAGAGAGCAGGGTAGGCCCTGGCGTTAGGATTCGAGCGTGACGTAATCGTCGTGAGCAGAGATTTGCGTCAGCTTACAACCTTTACACTTTACCCCACATAAGTGTACATTATATTATTATTATTATTATTATTATTATTATTATTATTATTATTATTATTATTATTATTATTATTATTATTATTATTATTATTATTATTATTATTACGAAGATTCGATTCCCGAAGGGAATCGAATCTGAGTCGAAAACGTTTCGACTTTGCTTTCCGCCGAGGTTGCTTCTTCAAAATTCAAGTTTGAATTAAATATATATTTGGAGTTAAGAGATATTCTATTGGAAAAAATTTGGAGGATGGTTATATGGTAATGTAAGCTCATCGTAGAACACTTGAGATTACACGTACTCAGGTGTCCCGAAGGGGGACCCCACCTAAAGTGTATTGAATGTGAAGATTGAAACTTGGGAGGCAGGGTAGTTCAGTCAGAGGGCAGGTTGCAGGATTTCGGATTCGGCTGGATTCCCAGAGACCCCACAGTCAGCAAAGTGCATGGAATACAGAGCAAGAGGAGAGAGAAGGAGGAGGAAAGGAAGGAGGAGGGAGAAAGGAGGGAAGGAGAAGAAAAGAATGAGGAAGAATAGGCAAAGTCTGAGGAAGGATTCAAGTCAGTACAGCTCTCCGATACTCAGAGCAAATGGTGTTGCTTAATTAATAAATATTTGTAAAAGAAGAATATTGACTTAAATATATGTTACTAAGATAAATATTTATCAATTTTATAAACAAATCAGTGAGAAAATAAAAGCAAAACAAATATTAAGAGGAATAAATAAAACTAAATTATTATTTTTTGGAATTAGAACTGTCCCAATTTGTTACCCAAAAGCAGTAAATACTAAATCAAACCACTATCGAACCTCCCTCCTGACCATCTGATGATCTATTGATCTGGCTGAATCTTTTTTTCTATTCATTCAAGTGTTATTGAATATTTAAATTGACATTTTTTACAGACCATGAAATCGGAAAATCAGTAAATCAAACCACTATCAGCCACCCTCTGTCCATCGCCGGTCTATTAGATCTTAGCTGGATCTATTGATCTATTGATCTATTGATCTATTGATCTATTGATTCAAGTCAAATTTTTACTAAAATTGTCATGTTTTACATACCCTAAAGCAGTAAATCAGTAAATCAAACCACCATCCAGCCACCCTCCTGTCCATCCTTGAACTATTGATCTATTGATCTATTGATTCAAGTCACATTTCGAGTATCATTTTGGATAAACATAACATAAAAAACAAATTCTTTATACAAAGATCAATGAATATATGTTAAAAGTAACAAGCGAAGTTTTACCATTAATAAAAACTTACCTTGGCATCATCTAAACTATAGAGATACAACCCACAAAGACAAACCTGACACGCCTTAAACATTAATAAACTGTTAACATTAACAAAGTTCCACACTTAACACCAAAGACGTAACCTATTCATACTTTTTCAAGCATATCTCTAACATATTAACGTTAACCTTACACTGACACAGTAACATTTAGCAAAAATTTATCACAACATTGGTTAATTATCATACTGATCAACGAATATACTCTAACATAATAAGGTTTCCACATCAATAAAGCTAACATGGCGTAACATGAACTAAGAAAATAATGTACAAAGACAAACCTAACACAACAAACACGAATAAACTGGTAACATTAACAAAGTTCCACCCAATATTCCAGTAAAGTAACTAACATAACATCAAAAACGTATATTCACACTTGATCAAGCATGTCTCTAACATAACAATGTTAATTTTATTAACATGGTAATATTGAAAAATTTACCATAACCTTGTGTAATTATCACACAGAACGTATGCTAACGTAACAAAGTTTTCCCATTAATAAAACCGTAACATGACCGGAACTAAGAATATATTATATTACGACAAGCCTGACATATCTTAAGCAAGAATAAAAACTGCTAACATTAACAAAGGTCTAAACTTATCAACAGTAAAAAGTAACTAACAAGACAAACAAAAACATTAATTCATTCGTACTTTGTCAAACAAAGGTCCAACCTGTTATCGCCATTGACATAACATAGTAATAATTAACAAAAAATTTAGCATAACCTAACCTAACCCGCATAATACCTAATGGGTAAAGACAAACAAAGTAAAGTTTTTATTCTCTGTAAAGCTAAACTATGAACATAACATACTTAACACACAACAGCGAGACGAATAAACATCTATCATTAACATCTTAAACAACAAAGCGTACATAAGAGGACAGTAAAACAAGTTTTTAGGTATAGAAGAGATAAATTGAGTTCAGAAGAAGAGTAAATTAATTAGCCATTCAAACATATAGTTTTTATTTTAATATATTAATCCATCTAATCAGGGGGACATGGGATTCTGTATAAGTTGAGCAAGTTCTATATGTTTCTCAAGAGATTCACCATTCGAAAGGATGTAAGCATAAATACAACCTGCAGCACTAAACCATTTTTTCTGCATATTTCGGTTCAACAGCACTCACTCACGCCAGAGAGAAGTAAACATATCCTTGCTGATAGTTGTTTCTGTATACGGCGTTATAGGGTAAACCATATGTTTCAGTGTGTAAATATCGTATACACCATGAGCTATATGAATTAAGTCCTCCAGTATGTCAACATCTTTAAGATATGAGACTTTAAGTCGTTTTTCATATCAAACAAAGCTGTTATATTTTCAGATGACTGAACAGTGAAACCTATACACGTACGCATAAATGTGACAGCATCATTGGGTTTCCAATAGTTGCGTACATCAATACTTTAACATTATCAGATGCAGTGAAAGCTTAACATCTATTCTGTATAGCCTCTCAAACTGTCTCCTCTGATTTCAGCGGGAGGCGATGTCTCGAATGACATACTCAGTCTCTTTGCAACTTCAACGCTGTGGATAATCTTGAGAATTCAACCGATATGATTAAGGTCTATTACTTACCTCAATTGGAATACAGGCAATATATTGCTTTCCATTCGTTTTTCAAAAAATGTAATCGACACATCGTTGGGTATTACGAAAGGGTCCTCTCGTAAAGAAAGGACATTCGTAGAGCAGGAAATGAGAGGTCATCACTTCAGCACAGCGAAAAATGTCTTACTGACGAAATTCGTATGTATAAACAGATCTAAAGGTGACAAAATTCTTTTCCAGCTAATCAGAGAAGTTAGCAAGAATACGACGTACGAATGAACCATATTAGTTCAAAAGGGTATATATTCTCGTTAGACAGCAACAACAACAACAATAACATAGTACAAAAATAAGTTCTTTATATACTAACCAACTAATATATGCTAACGTAACATTGTTTTTACATAATAAAGCTAACAAAACATGACCTGAACTAAGAATATAATGTACAACGACAAACTACAGAAATCGCAGACAAACACTAACATACGGGTTACCTTGTATAGTGTTAACGCAAGCAGCTTGCTGCACTTCAGAAGCATATCTAACACCAAGGGGGCTCTCTC
>JABUQX010111677.1:20000-21195 GCA_015478945.1 Trachelipus rathkii | reverse complement strand
GTGCAATAAAATCGTTGGTGAAGGTATAGGGACTAAGGTAAAGAGGCTAGGGTCTTACATGATGTATAGTATTACCTGTGTTATTGTATAAAGTAGTGAACTATGGTCTGGAAAAAGCTATAGATCTAAAAGTTCAATGTGTTCAGATGGACAATTCTTAGGGGCGTGTTAAAATGTGGGAAAGAAGGGATAAAAGGAGGAATGAACGTATTAGAGAGTAGTGTGGTGTGAAGGAAATGGTAAATGAGAGAATAAATGTTTTGATCATGAGGAAATGGTTTGGTCATGCTGGAAAGGATGATGATAGTCAGTTGTTTAAGCGGATGATATAGTGCGAGTGTGTTGGAAAACCGACCGGCTGGAGATCGAAGAAAAATTTTGAGTCAGTAAAAACTTGTGATTTTTAAAACATATATCAGTGAGTTGGCAGAAGGCGAGAATAAGTGGCAAATAGGAGAGAATGGCGGCGTTTGTGAGGCGGGTATGGTTGTGGCCCACCTGGCCAAGGGATGACACACTTACACTGACGATTTACCATAGTGGGTCCGTCGCAGTCCCCTTGAAGCAATAGGTGGATTTTTCTGACTGCGGACAGTTCCTTACTAATTAAGGTACACGGGGGAGGGGCGGTTAGACAAAAACCAAGTGACAAGGGCTGGGCTTTCAAGCTGGGCTTTCTTATATACTATATATATAATATATATATATATTATATATATATATATATATATATATATATAATATATATATTATATATATTATATACTATATATATATATATATATATCTAATGATTATAATAATAAACAGATTATGTGAAATGTAAAAAGCTCAAAATGGAGCTTTTGTAAGATAATAAAATATAATTTATATATTGCATTCCTCTTTTAACATATTGTATTTACTGTATATTTTTCTTCTCGGCACCCAAGACTTGGAAATATTGAAAAAAAAGTATTTAAAAAAAAAACAAAAAAAAAAAAAAATTTTGGCCTTTGGTTTTTTTAAAAAAAAGTGTTTTCTTTTTCTCTTAAAAAAAAAACAACCTTTTTTGCATTGAATCCAACCTATATATATATATATAACTACTAATTATATATAAATATTAATATGAATATATTATATATATATCTATAGTATAATATATATATATATATATATATACTAATATATATATATATATATATATATATAT
>JABUQX010111677.1:0-15000 GCA_015478945.1 Trachelipus rathkii | reverse complement strand
AGATTACATAACAAAATCAAATACTATAAAGAATATATATATATATATATATATATATATATATATATATATATATATATATATATATATATATATATATGTTATATATATATATATATATATATATATATATATATATATATATATATATATATATATACATATATATACCTATATATATATATATATATATATATATATATATATATATATATATATATATATATATATATATATATATATATATATATATTTTTACATCACAAATTAGGTATTATGAGGTAAATCATAAACTAGTGGAGTATATATATGAAAAGATTATCAATTTTTTTTAACAAGCATGGCTGGTAAATTAGTTTGTAGGGGCTTGTCCATTGGCACTGGCTTGTTGAGGTTGTTAGTTTTATTCGATGAAGTCCTTCTACTATATTTCTTGTATTTTTCCTAAAACTTTCACAGTAGTTACTTGTACTTATTCCACAACTTTCAAAATTATTTATTTATTCATGTTGTTAATTTTTATTTCTCTTCCTTAACAGAAGTATTTTATAGGCCTAATTAAAATAGTACTAATTTATATATATAGTAATATTGATTGTATCCGGGAGAAGTGGATTTATGTTTTTTCTACTCTATTCCTAATCTGAAGCTTAAGCAACATTAGTTCAGAGCTACCAGTACTTTAACTGGACCAATTTTGGTACTTAATATGGACCAATTTCAGCATTATCTATAATAAGTAAGAATCTATAACAATACTAATCCAGTACTCATCTGTTTTAGTTCTTGATTTTATTGTTACAATATCTAAGCAATATTTAAACTTCTGTAAATCAAATATTATGTAATTGTTTACTATTAATTATTATAGTTTAACCATTATTATAATTTACTTTTAATTATAATCAAATATATATATATGTTTAACCCAGCCTATTCAAAATAAATATTCATTGTTTTTGTAAGTATAGTATATATAATTCTCCTCGTGTAAATTAATACATTGTTGTAATTACAGTAGCAATATAACGCTACCAATCTACATTGGCTTATATATAGAGTTGTAAATTTTGAAAGCAGCTCATCCAAGATAAAAGGTGAAGAAGCCTGTTTACTTTTTTAATAAATTAACTCTGATTATATCCCTAATACACACCAATAATTTACCAATAAATATAAACTTGTTGATAGCAATTACTAAACTTATATTAGGGATAAAGCTTAATAAAATATCAGTTTTAAACCAAATAATCTAAGGTAACCCAGTTTAAGAATCTGAAGGTCAACTTCACACTCAAGGTAGTGAATGTAAAATTGAGTCAGAATTACCAGTCAACAAAGTGACAAATTTTGGAGTATTGTCAGAGATGGAGCTAAAAGTTAGAAGAAACAATTTTAAGTCAAATTTTACAACCTTACACACCAATGAGTAAAAAAACTTTACTTAAGTGAATACTTATAATTTTAAGAATAAAATAATAATTATGATTATTCACTAACCTGAAATGCATATTTTAATAACTTTGAGCAATCATCCACTTCACATTGAAAGGGTAACAGGAAATATAAAGAAATTGCTCCATCTTGAGAATAACTGCTAAGTTCCATTTAAAAAAAAAAATTTTATATACCGTACATATATATTCAGTTGCAACTACAATAGAAAAAAAGTATATATTTATATATATATATATATATATATATATAAGTATATTATCATATATATATATAATAGTATATTATATATATATATATATATATATATATATATATATTGAAAGAAAATATATATATATATATATATATATATATATATATATATATATATATATATATATATATATATATATATATATATATATATTTATATAGGTAAATAGTATCTAAATATATATATATATATATATATATATATATATATATATATATATATATATATATATATATATATATATATACAGTATATATTATACTAATATTCATGTATACTAACAGCCTATATCAAGATGCAAGAGATCCGCACTGTAATACTCCCATGCTCAGTACCGTATCTGTTTTTGGCATGGCGATTTGTGTTCGATTGTACTTTTGTCCTCCTCCAGTGAATCTGAGTTACCACAGATCTGCTCAGGTCGCCCTCACATCTTGACCTCCAAGGTCACCCACATCTCCCCCCCTCCGGATCTTAACTTCCCTACACTCTGATAAAAATAATCTAATCCATTTCACTCCCATTATCCTTAAACAATCTGGCGATGGACATCCTAACCCTGGCCCAACAAAATATATCTGTCCCATCTGCAACATCTATGTAACAGAAAACCAACAATCTATAAAATGTTTCCACTGCAACAGATGGATCCATAAAAACAACTTCCCCACCACTAAACAACTCGAACAATAAGAATTTAACAATAAAAATCCTTCAAATCAATATAAATGGCCTAAACAACAAACATTCAGAAATCCTTGCTTTCCTCTACAAACAAAACATTGACATAGCCCTGATACAGGAAGTCCACATAATACCCCAGGAACACCATTCTATGGATATGACTTCTCATATTCTGACCTTATAATTGAAAATCAAATTTCAGGGTCCCTTGCCTGAAAGAGTGTCCATTAGATATTCCAGCTATAAAGTATACCCAGTCTTGAGATGTTATAATTGGAAGGTCCTTGACCTGTAAGGCTTCAACCAGATGTGTTCTTTGTAGTGATTTTCATAAATCTGACTATTCTAATTCCCCAAACTTCTACATGTGTGGTAGAGCCCACTCTTTGACTGACAAGAACTGTTTGGTGTATCATAGGGCTGCTAAAATAACGAAGGATTTTCCTTGTGTGAGGTTGGGGGGTCAATAGTCCGCTGATCCAGGCTCTGCAAAAACTGAACTCTGTTAAGAGTTTTTAAACCTTTCCTAATCCTCCTCCAGATTCGATTTTTCTTCCTCAGCAAATGCAGGGTTTCATTTTCCTCATTCCCTATTAGTAAAACTTATGCTGCTGCCCTGGATAAGGTGACTGATGTGGATGATGATGATCTGCCTGATGAGCCTGTCTTGGCGAGTCCTGGCAACCATTTCCCTTCTCAATAACTGCCTCTTCCTCAGAAATCGGTGCCTCCTGTTATCCATGATATGCCTTTTCGAGCTTCTCTATTGTCTGTCAACCCTACTGTTCATGGATCCCTTCCCCAAAGGGAGGAGGTAAGGAAACAGCGGCTTTCTCACCCTCATGTTCTTGACTACCGGATGATGCACCTGTTGACTCTGGGTTTCTGGCAGGGTTAGCAAAAAGCCAGATTTTTGGTCAAAAAACCAAAGCCATGGATTTTTGGCTATGGTTAATGGCTATTTGACTTTTATATGAAAATTAGGTATAAAAAATTTTAAGGACATATCTATATATTTTAATACCAGTGTGTATATATATTTATATATATATATAGTATATATATATATATATATATATATATATATATATATATATATATATATAATATATAATTTTTTAATATTTTTTCTCTTAATAAAACAGGTTATTATTATTATTATAATACAGTATGTACACATATATATATATATATATATATATATATATATATATATATATATATATATATAGTAGATATATATATATATATATATATATATATATATATATATATATATATATATATATAATTTTACTATTTTTTCTCTTAATAAAACAGGTTATTATTATTATTATAATATATATATATATATATATATATATATATATATATATATATATATATATATATATATATATATATATATATATATATATATATATATATATATATATATATATATATACTGGTATATATACTTCTAATTTTAAATACAGCAATATGCCAAAAGTTCACACTGGTGGTCGCTCTAAAGCAACAGAATGGACAGAGGTTAATATTTTAATAGGTGAACAAAAGGAAAAGTGGAGTGTAAGCATTGCTTTGCATTAATAAGCGACCGAATTGGAAGAATAAAAGTACATTTGATAAAATGTAATATTAAGAAAAGAAAACAAGTAACAGAAGACCTTAGTGAAACACAAATAACACTAAGATCTAGTACTTCTAGGGCAGAGTCAGAGGTAAGTATTTTTTCCTCTTTTGGGGCCTCTGACAATATAAGCTTAGGTTCATCTCAGGCTGAACAAGACATTGATGAGATGCAGTTACATCCATCTCCTTCTACTTCTTCCACACCAATGAAACATCAGTCTTCTTTTCAGCAAGAGAATATAAGTTCATATATAATAAAAACAACTATGAGGCAAAAAGAAAAATTTGATTTAGATATATCTAAATTCTTTTCTTCTTCTAATATATAGCTATACCATTTAATGTGGTTGAAAATAAATATTTTGTTCAGCTCTTCAAAGATATGCGGCCAGGATATCACCCACCCAATCGTAAGCAATTAGGAAATCAACTGTTGGACAAAGTAAATGAAGAAGTTAAGAAGAAACAAATTAGGAAAAGATAAATCAGAAAAATTAGTAAGAGTGTACAGATATCTAAGATGTTAATTAAAATAGTTACGGTACTAATACTAATAGAGATTTTTGCATTTAAGAAGGAAATACTTAAAAAAGATGTAAAAATATGAAAAAATATAGTGCATATTATGTTAATAAATTTCATTATATAGCGTCAGGCGGGGTGACTTGGGCCACCTTAGGCATAAGTCTGTCTCCTGACTCTCCCCTAATGCACTTTTTGGATTTTTTTTTTTGTAAATCACGGCCCTATAGTCATTAGGCAAAAAATAATAATTTAATTCTAATAATAAAAGTTTTATTAAAGTTTGAATAACGCTGAGTCAGCCTGACCGTGGAGGGGTGAAGCGGACCACCATTGAGGGGTGACTCGGACCATCTGTTTAAATTCGTCTTTTACGTATAAATTCAATTTTATATTTTAATTTTTACTTAATATAATAATTATTTATCATATTAAATCATAATAAGTAATAAAAATGTCAATAATGATAAATAAAATACGAATATAAATAAGGTGGTCCATTCACCCCTCTCCGCCCAAAAATTTTACACTTTTTTGAATTCGTTTTTTTTATTAAAATTTCATTTTTTAAAAATTTTCACTTAATATAAGTAACTTTTTATTACATATTTAAATTAATTATAGGTGTTAAAATGTCAATAATAATAAATACGAAAAACATGGTGGTCCGAGTCACTCCATCAATTTTTACGGCGGTGAATCGACCCGTTAGGCCCCTGCTTGCCACTAATACTGCTTGATCAAAATTACTTTTGCCATTTAAAGCTAACATACTCCAGTGTATCCACAGAAAAATAATTAAAATCGATCCACAATTTTTCATTTTATAACGAAGTTAAAAAAACTCACATTTTTCAAAAGTGAAATTCTATTGAAGGACATTTTGTACCCTAATCTCTAACATTTTTTAAAAATATAAGAACTTTCTAGAATTAAATATGATCTAAATAAAACTTGTAGTACTACCGCGTGGCTATTAAATGAGCGAAAATTTTTTTTTTTTTTTTTTTTTTTATTATTTTTTATTTTATTTAGAGTGGACCGAATCACCCCTCCTAAAGAGGCAGACCTGGTCACCCCGCCCAATGCTATATGAAAAATTAAAAATTTTTCATACCTAATGTTCTATATTAAGCAAAAAAAATTACTTGAATTGTTATTAATGTTAAGGAATTTTTGGTAATAATAAAATTTTCATTTGCATTTCATTATTTCCACTTAATTAAGCAAAGATTATCTAACTTAAATTTAAAGAAAAATACTTTTTTTTATATATATTTTGCTCATTAACCAATTTTGATTTATGGATTATTTTTATCAAAAAGCCAAAAAGCCAGAGCCAGTTTCATGATCAAAAGTCAAAAAAGCCAATAGCCAAAAAGCCAGTGGCTTTTTGTACCAACCCTGGCTTCCAACGCTGCCAAATATTATTAATAAAAAAATGCCAAATTTACAATATTTTTATAAGCAATATTAGCCTATTTGTCATTTTCATACCAGTATATTTCTTTTCACCTTTGAAAAATCAGTAAGGTTATGATAAGTTTGGTTAAGTAGATACAGATTTAATATGTACAATTAACAAAACTTATCATAACCTTAACTTAATGGGTCCTATTTAAAACCAATTAAAACAAAAAAATATTGGTAATACGGATGTTGAAGAGTGTCACCCCCAATTTTTATAAAAATCACAGGATATACTCTAAATAAATAATAATAATGAATAATGAAATCAAAAATCAGCACTCTCTTTAGGAAAAAAAGTTACAGCCTCTCAAAGTTATTAAAACTCTTGTAGACTTTTCATTTTAAATCCATCCATTTCAGGCCCTCTAGTTCAGGCTATGATATGTTTTATTAGAGAAAATCTATGCAGAATTAATAAATCTTATCATAACCTGAACTAGGATAGCCCTAAAACGAGCACGAGGCCCACTAATTTTTTTATAAGCCTATAGGAAAATTTTAAACTTTGAGAGGCTGTAACTTTTTTTCCAAAAGACTTTAATCATTGTTTGTTTTTTTTAAGCTTCATTATTATTTTTTTAGAGTATATCCTGTGATTTAAAAAAAAAAATAAAAATTATAAGAAAATCCTTTGAGATTTTTAACAACTTTGAGAGACTAATTTTTTTTCCTAAAGAGAGCACTGATTTTTATTTTCATTATTATTTTTTTAGAGTATATCCTGTGATTTTTATAAAAATCTGGGTGACACCCTTCTGCATTAATATTACCAAAATATTTTTTATAGATTGATTAAATTTATTTATGAGAGATATTTGGCAATACTACTTTTACATGGGGATAAAAAAAACGATTATTGGAAAATAATATCAATATTTTGTCAGAATCTGTTGAACTCAACCATTGCCCTTTCAATTCCTCATTAGTAACTGCCGTATCAACCAGACCAATTTTCCCATATTGGATAAGATCCAAGGTCACACCACCAGATTTAAGGACCCCAACACCTGATGGGATATGAACCCAATTTAGTAATGTGGTAATATGCTGAAGATTAAACTCCAGTTTACTAAAGTCAGAAATCTCAAACCGAAAACCCATACCCCTTCCCAAAACACTTGGAGAGTTTTCTATAATATATTTCTAAAAAAGGGAGAATCATTAAAATTACTGTATTCCTATGGGGACTGACACTATAGAATCAATAGGTCTATTCCATAGCCCAATCCCTGTAAAGGACCCCCTCTAAAGGGTCAGTGAAGGGCATTTGTTTACTAGGTTTATCCCCAACAATCCCGTCCTCAGTGAAGCCATCTCTCTTTTTTACCTGTTGCAGCTAAATCTGAATCTAGATCCATAAAATCCTCCGTGGGAGGATCATGGAGGTCACCAGGCCCTGCTGGACCCATGAGCACGGAAGGAAATAACAGTAAGATGAATAAAATGAAAAAATAATAAAAAATAAAGATATAATTACGATGTGAACAAAGAAATGAAGCACGTTCAACATCGCCAATGGTCGAAACCGGAATCCCAAGAGTGAAAACAGTACATCTTCCCTGTAATATTGTCCCAGGGGATGAGAAGAGGTTTCACATTTTTTAATATAAAAATATCACCATGTAACTCTGGCAAACACAAATTTTAGCTATGCCCTTCAGTTTGTGATCCACTGTATGATCTTAGTAACTACATTCAGTACATTGCTGGTAAAAAGAAAAGTTAATAAAAAAAAAATCTCTTTCGCGGTCTCCTTCGAAATAGGGATGCACAAAACCTATCGATAATCGAAAGTATCGATAGGATTTCGATTATTGATAGCATTTTTTAAGCTAATCGATAGTTTTTTCCGATTACCGACAATTCGATAGTTTTTCCAAAAAAATCTTTTCCTTAAGTCGTTTTCGATTTTGCCTTTTTGCTTACGAAATTTAGGAAAATGCTAAAGTTGCGTTCCTGTCAAATTTAGCACAAATTTAGGAAAATGCTCACCAAACGTAAGGAATTTCCTAAATTCTTTAAGGTTGCTCTTTCCCGTGCTTACCGAATTTAAAGCCGTTTTCGATTTTGCATTTGTCATTTGTGCTTACGCTCGATAAGAAATGCTATTTCAGTTTTAGCTCGAATTTCGGGCATAATCGAACGTTTGTTTACATATATTTTGATCAGCTGTTGTAATGGAGCACGTGGTTTTGGAATAAACAGAAATAAAAAAAATAACAAGTGGTTTTTATTACAAATAATTGATCAACTATTGTGATGGAGTGTATCGATTTGGAAGAAATTAGATTTAAAGCTAATTCCATGAATGAAACATTCATCAAATCAAACGACCTATTACGCCGCCATCTTGTTTGTTTACAGTTGTTCATAAGCATTTTCCTTAAATTCGGTAAGCACTGGAAAGAGCAACCTTGCAGAATTTAGGAATTGCTTACGTTTGGTGAGCATTTTCCTAAATTTGTGCTAAAATTGACAAAATCGAAGGCAACTTGAGCATTTTCCTAAATTTCGTAAGCAAAAATGCAAAATCGAAAACGGCTTAAGGAAAATGCTTATGAACAAATGTAAACAAACAAGATGGTAGCGTAGTAGGTTGTTTAATTTGTTAAATTAGCTTTAAATCTAAGCCGTTTTCCATTTTGCATTTGTGCTAACGCTTGATAAGAAATGCTAATCCAGTTTTAGCACGAATTTTGGGACATAATCGAACGATTGTTTACAAATATTTTTGATCAGCTGTTCTGATGGAGCACGTGGTTTTGGAATAAAAAAAAATTTAAAAAAATAACAAATGGTTTTTATTACAAATAATTGATCAACTATTATGATGGAGTTTATTTATTTGGAAGAAATTAGATTTAAAGCTAATTTCATGAATGAAACATTCATCAAATCGACGACCTACTACGCCACCATCTTGTTTGTTTACATTTGTTCGTTAGCATTTTCCTTAAATTGGTAAGCACGGGAAAGAGCAACCTTACAGAATTTAGGAAATTTCTAACGTTCGGTTAGCATTTTCCTAAATTTTTGCTAAATTGGTCAAAATGAACGAAACTTTAGCATTTTCCTAAATTTCGTTAGCAAAAGTGCAAAATCGAAAACGCCTTAAAATAAAAAAAATAACAAATGGTTTTTATCACAAATAATTGATCAACTATTGTGATGGAGTTTATCGATTTGGAAGAAATTAGGTTTAAAGCTAATTTCATGAATGAAACATTCATCAAATCAACGACCTACTACGTCACTATCTTGCTTGTTTACATTTGTTCGTTAGCATTTTCCATAAATTCGGTAAGCTTACAGAATTATGGAAATTGCTTACGTTTGGTGAGCACTTTCCTAAATTTGTGCTAAATTTGACAAAATGGAACGCAACTTTAGCATTTTCCTAAATTTCGTTAGCAAAAATGCAAAATCGAAAACGCCTGAAATTCCTTACGTTTGGTGAGCATTTTCCTAAATTTGTGCTAAATTTGACAAAATGTTAGCATTTTCCTAAATTTCGTTAGCAAAAATGCAAAATCGAAAACGCCTGAAATTCCTTATGTTTGGTGAGCATTTTCCTAAATTTGTGCTAAATTTGACAAAATGGAACGCAATTTTTAGCATTTTCCTAAATTTCGTTAGCAAAAGTGCAAAATCGAAAACGCCTCTAATTTCTTCTAAATCGATAAGCTCCATCACAATAGTTGGTCAATTATTTGAATTATTTGTAATAAAAACCATTTATTTATTTTTTTATTTCTGTTTATTCCAAAACCACGATAGTTGTACCACTATGGTCTATGGTAGTACTGTAAACCACGTGCTCCATCACAACAGCTGATCAAAATTTTTGTATAAACAAACGTTCGATTATGCCCGAAATTCGTGCTAAAACTGGATTAGCATTTCTTATCGAGCGTAAGCACAAATGCAAAATCGAAAACTGCTTTATTAGTATTGCCACAGTATATCTACTATGTAGTAGTTACTTTAAAGTTATTAAAGCTGCAGTTTGGTTAGCATGTATATACTTTAGATATAGTTTTTAGCTTTTTTATTTTAGTTTTAGGCTTTGTGTATAAATATTATTGATAAGCCCTAGGGTGCTTTGTGGATTTTCATGAGAATGTTTTAGACTTTGTGTATTCTGTATAAAGTGATTGACAAGCCCTAGGGTGCTTTGTGGATTTGCATGAGCATGCTGTTTGGTGATTGGATCTGTTGTCTTGAATGGGACAGTCTTGATAGGCCCATGTGGCTTCTTACTGTTTTTTTTTATTTCTAATGTTCTAATACTCATCCAATCCTTTCTTAAATGCTGCAAGCGAGTCAACCCATAGTAGATATATTATTAGTACTTAAATCCAATGATATAATTTTCGGACCACCTTGTGTGTGTGTGCAGTGTACCTTTCCCGTCTAAATTTCCCGCCAAAAAATAAAAACATTTAAATTGCATTGTATTTAGCAAAATTTATTTCTAAAGTCATATATATTTTTAATATTTATCGTGGTAAATTTTTTTTTAAGGAAAATGACTAATATTTGATTTTAAAATATTGCTGGATTACTTTATGCTTGAAAACGTCATAAATAGTGCATGAATTCTTTTTCAACTCTAAAAGAGCATATCAGAAAATTGCCCGACAATATTCCTATCTATCTGACCTACTGGTAATATATATATTGTGGTCACTCTCAACAACTTCCTGCTTCAAATTATTCCAAAAAATTAAAAACCCTATTACTGAATGAATGCTTTCTTACATCAAGATTACATACCTTCTTCTTAATTTTCTTATCATGGCTCATGGTCTCTCGTCCTTGTCTGATATAAACAATTTATTGGTCTTAGTATTATCAATTGATGTAAACATTTTGTAGACTTGTATCACAATGCTTGTATCATGTCCCCTTTGAGAAATCGCCTTTCTTCAGAAAACATTCCTAACTCCTTCAGCCTCTCCTCATAGCTTTTACCTTTAAACCCAGAAATCATCCCTGTTCCTCTACGTTGCATTCTCTCCAGCATATCAATGTCTTTTCTTAAATAAGGGGCCCAAACTTATACACAATACTCTAATATGACACAACATAGCTATTATACAGCTTATTTATAACATCCTTGCTCTTTTAAGCGGCATTATGATTTATTATAATTAGCATCTTTATTCCTTGCTTTCAAACTCTGATTAGCAACTTTCATATTACCGCTTATAATCACACAAATCTTTTGTCCTGGTCCACTGACTCAAATCAATCTCCATTCATATGGTAATTATTTTTATTTGAGTAACCTAGGTGAAGAACCTTTCACTTTTTACAATTAAAATTCATCTGCCACTTATCTGCCAACCCAAGAAGTATATCAAGATAATTTTGAATCTTCATACATTCATCATTGTTCCTTACTGAGGTAGACACTGGTAATATCTGCAAACTTAGAAACCTTACATTTAAGTTTCTGGTCTAAATCATTTATATATATGGTATCCTATGGGATACCACTCTTCACTATTTCCCATGACGACATTGCCATTTTGTAGTTCACTCTGCCTTCTATTCCACAACCACTCTTTAATTTAACCATGTACCACTACACCTATGCCACAGAGCGATAACTTTTGCATCATTTATATGTTGGAACCTTATCAAGGCTTTGCTCATCTAAATATAAAAGGTATTATTGCAGTTTCAAATCACCTTTCGTGCGTTTGTCTTCATACACAAAGAAAGTCACTTTGTAGGTGCCTACGTGAGTCACTATATAGGCTTGAGTTGCCAATATATATATATATATATATATATATATATATATATATATATATATATATATATATATATATATATATATATATATATATATATATATATATATATATATATATATATATATATAACTCATTGACAAGTGTACACAATTTTGTTACTTTAAATGATTTTATGTAATTTTTTTAGTTTCATTATAGTATTTGTTACTGTAAGAAGTAAATATTAAGAAGGTCCGTATTCTGTAAAAATGAATTAATTTCAAAATATTTGAGGTAAGATTTCATACTATATATATATATATATATATATATATATATATATATATATATATATATATATATATATATATATATATATATATATATATATATATATATATATATATATATATATATATATATATATATATATATATATATATATATATATATATATATATATATATATATATATATATATATATATATATATCAAACTTTGTAACTTAGGTTTCTTTGTTCTGCAACGTGAATCCATTAGGTTAAGTTGCATTGCTATGCAACGTGAATCCGTCTAGGTTAGGTTGCATTGCTCTGCAACGTGAATCCGTCTAGGTTAGGTTGCATTGCTATGCAACGTGAATCCGTCTAGGTTAGGTCCGACTGTACGCCCTTTTAAGTTTAGGTTATGATAAAGTTAGCTTATAATCCAAGTTAGTTAACATCTCTGGTTGTAAAGGTTCTGGAAAAGTTAATGAAAAGGTCATATAGAGAAATATTTAGAAGATAACAAGGTATTGTATGACTCCCAGCATGGTTTCAGAAAGGGTAGGTCATGTCAGACAAACCTTTTAGAATTTATGGAATACATTACTGACTGCATTGACCGAGGAGATCCAGTTGATATTGTATATTTAGACTTTAGTAAAGCTTTTGATAAGGTTCCCCACATAAGGCTGATGAAAAAGTTATTGCAATGTGGTATAGGTGGTGGTAATGGTTGGATTAAAGAGTGGTTGCGAAATAGAAAACAGTGTGTACAACTAAATGGGAATAAATCATCCTGGAAATAGTGAAGAGTGGTGTCCCACAGGGTTCAGTGCTGGGGCCACTATTGTTCCTCATATATATAAATGATTTAGACCTGGGACTTAAATGCAAGGTTTCCAAGAAGTTTGCAGATGATACTAAAGTGCCACCTCAGTTAGGAATAGTGAAGGATGCATAAAGATTCAAAATGATCTTGATAAACTTCTTGGTGGGCAGATAAGTGGCAAATGAATTTTAATAGTAAAAAGTGTAAGGTTCTTCACCTAGGATATTACTCAAACAAAAGTTTTAACTACGATATGAATGGGGAGGTTTGAGTCTGTGGACCAAGAAAGATTTAGGTGTGATTATAAGCAGTAATTTGAAAGTAGCTAATCAATGTTTGAAGCTAGAAATAAAGCTAATAAGATGCTGGGCATAATAAATCGCAATGTTGTTTTATAAGAGCAAGGAAGTAATAAGTAAACTGTATAATAGCCATGTTAGGCCAGTAATAAAGTATTGTGCACAAGTTTGGGCCCCTTATTTAAAGAAAGACTTAGATATGCTAGAGAGTGCAACGTAGAGCCACACAATGATGATTTCTGGGTTTGAGGGTAAGAGCCATGAGGAGAGGCTGAAGGAGTTAGGAATGTTTTCTGTAGAAAGGCGATTTCTCAGAGGGGACATGATACAAGTCTACAAAATATTTACATCTATTGATAACATAGAGACCAATAAATTTTCATAGTAGAGAACATGGACAGGTGACCAGGGGCATAATAAGAAAATTAGAGAAGAAAGCATGCCATCTTGGCATAAGAAAAAAGCATGCATTCAGTAATACAGCAATTTTGGAATAGTCTGCCAGAGGAGGTTGTTGAGTGTGACCTGATTGCAACATTTAAGAAAACGGTTAGATTTTGTTTATGGATAGGCTGGGTATCATATAATATATTGACGGAAATTGGTGGGTTTTTAGTTATAGCAGTTATTGTTAGATGGCATGTGTGACCATAACTTAGTTATTATAATGCATGTGGATGGTTTGGGTATCATATTTATATATCATTAGTTTTGACTAAGCCAATTTGGTGGATTTGTAGTTAACAAAATTGACAAGCCCTAGGTGCTTTGTGATTTGCATGAGCATGTTTGGGAGGGGTTGACTGGGGCAGTCTCGATAGGCCCATGTGGCTTTTACTGTCTCTATATTCCTAATGTTCCTAAAAACCGACTCACACCTTGAGAAGCGTGCGACTCAGGCAAGCGAGTTAGCTTGGTGACACAGACAAACGAACAAAAGGTGATTTGAAACTGCAATTTTCCCATATATATATATATATATATATATATATATATATGATATACCCTTAAAATATATATATGATATTTATTATCAAAATCTCAACAACAAAAAAAAACATTTTAAAGTTTTTCAATTTATTATAGTTTTTGCTTTGTATATTTTTCGTTATATTCGCATTAGGTCAAAGACGTTAGGTAGAAAATCGGACACTACAATTTTCCCTAGTTTCTAAATAATATAATTTGTGGATTGCTTCTATTAGATCTATGATCCCCCGTATCATTTTTCATTAGATGCGGCGAATTTATATGCGTTTGTAGAAGTGATTGCCATAGTAGGCCAGCATTCTGCAAAGTTTACCTTTTAGTAAATTAATATTTGTTAATATATATTTTTTTCAAAACGAATAAAAGCTGTTCAAAATCTTTTTATAATAATAAAATAATCTGTCATTCCTAGAATGTTTTTATAGACAATTCATGTTTATCACTTTTGTTGATAAGCAAACGTTAAATCTCTTATGTATCCTTCAGGGTTCATCTAGGCTCTATCTGTTTTAAATAGGCACCTATCTATTATTAGACTATATGTTATTTTCAATATTATATAGACTATGTAGGCTCTACACTTTGGGCGATAGGGTCTTTTTATATCAAGCCTAAAAGGCTCCTGCAAAAAATAGCCTAAGGTGGAATAAAGTTAAAAGTGTAGTATAACAAAATAAAGTACCTATAAAGGTAATTATCTAGTATTGGTAAGTCCAGTTCACGTACATAGTATATTAAAATTATAAACATTTCATTTACAAAATGGTTTTAAAAATATTTTAAGTTTTTTTACATTTGAGTTTATTTTGAGTTAATATTTCACTAAAAATATTAATATTAACGCTCTGA